>QLSR01000260.1:27419-112427 GCA_031780015.1 Citrullus colocynthis
TTTTTTTTTTTTTTTTTTTTTTTTTTTTTCCTTTCAATTTAGTCGCTGTTGTTTAAAAAGTTTCAGTTTACTCCTTTATATATTCACATTTTTCAATTCAGTCTCTCACTTTGGTGAATGTTATGATTGTCAATAAACTTACATCACATCATATTTAGTGGGTGGATAAAAATTTAGGAGAGAAAAAAGGTAACCTAAGAGAAGAACCGGAATTTTTATCAATTTCTTAGGTAATATTAGGCCAGTGAATTTTAACAAACGCGGAATAGGTTTAATTTATTGGACACAAAATTGAAAGTTTAAGGATCTAATAAACACGTTTTATAGTTGGACTTATTGGACATAAAATAGAAAATTTAGGAACTTATTCAACATTTTTTTAAAATTTAGAGACCAAATATATAAACTTGATAGTTTGTAGTATACTTGTAATTTTACTTAAAAAAAATTAAAGGATTTTTTCTTTTTGAAATAGTTTTTTCTCCATGAGATCTTTGATGCACTTATTTTCTTGTTACTTTATTTATTTGGTTGAATTGTTATATTCAATTGACTACATATTAAAAATTAAAAAGAAAAAAAAAAGGGTTTACCTTTCTATTTTATTTGCTTTGAAATAAAAATTAAAGTTATGTAGTATGCATACTGAGTGTTAATTTGAATGAATCTGGTAGGTGCATATTTATTCGTAACTTTCTTTCCAGAACAGGCTGAGAAGCTGCTTCAAATGGCACCAACAAGTTAAACTATTGTTAAAACGTTAATCCTTTAATTTTAATTTTTGTTTAGGTATTATTATTAATTGCCCTTTTTAAGTGCATATATTTCCATACCATCTTCTCTCCTCTTTCCTATCTCGACTACTTGATAAACGTAATGTACATTATCTCAATTGGTTAGGTCCCGTTTGATAACTATTTTGTTTTTGGTTTTTTGAAAATTAAGCATAGAAACCCCAATTTCACCTCTAAATTTCCTACTTTATTATCTACATTCTACCAATATTTTCAAAACCAAGTGAAATTTTGAAAAACAAAGCAAGTAGTTTTTAAAAACTTATTTTTGCTTTGGAATTTGGCACCCGAAACCGATTGATCTAGCCATGAGCAGGTTGAAGAGAGCTCTAACAGGCCTTGGAGGACCGAACCCACGTAAGTGGCAAAATATGGGGATGACTTGTGGCTAGGGGTGAAAGGCCAACCAAGATCGGATATAGCTGGTTTTTCGCGAAATCTATTTCAGTAGAGTGTATGATGTCGATGGCCCAAGGTAGAGCACTCAATGGGCTAGGGTGGCCCCATTTCGCCTTACCAACCCCTGGGAAACTCCGAATACAGGCCTTGATCGTTTGTACAGACAGACTTTTGGGGTGCTAAGATCCAAAGTCGAGAGGGAAACAACCCAGATCGTACGCTAAAGTCCCTAAGCAATCACTTAGTGGAAAAGGAAGTGATGGAATTCAACTCTTTTACATAAGATAAATGAAAACTATTATAATAAATGGAAAGGAAATAGACTTAATTTTTTAAAAAAGAAAAATGAAAAAACAAATGATTACCAAACGGGGTTTTAGATATCAATGTCTCTCCCTACAAATCACCTCAATGTAATTTACTTTAAGAGTTAAAAAATTGGAAAAGAAAAAGAATTAAAAAAATGTATCAAATAAATTTTTCAAAAAATGTTCAATTTTCTAACTAAAATTAGTCAGGTAGGATATTAAATCTTAAGTGGGTGACAACTATGGATTAAATTCATTCTCTCTACCCCTTTAATCTTTTATCAAACTCATGTTCTTAAAAGCGATTTGAGGCACTAAGTTTGTTATTAGTTTTAGCATACCCATTCCGATGAGATGGGTTGACCATAAAATAGACAAAATTGTGAAGTACCAAAATTCATCGCATTATACGATTGTTTCTTAAAAATAAAAAAATAAAAACAAAATATATGAAACCAAGAAAATGTCACCAACAAATATATAACAACCATATTTTATTTCAAAAGCCCCTTCTTTCTAACTTTTTGTGAAGCAAAACTGTCCATCCTTATAGTCAACTAGCTCCAAAATATCTTTCTCAATTGCTATCAATGCTAACCCATTTGGCCTTTCATGTGACATTGTAGAGCATATAGGTTTTCAACAACTTCAATTTGAAAAAGTTTCTTTATGCAGATGCAACTGTCATAGTCATAGTTAACAAAATTTTATATGCAATAATAACATTAGAAAAAATATTACATTTCAAAAACCTCCAAATATCCAATGGCCCCAGATTTTTCGGTAGACAAGAACTCTCTTAGTAACTTTAATTTCACTTACAACTCATTTTCATCAATATCTAATTTTCTATTATTCTTAAGAGTACTCAAAATAAGTAAAATAGGACAACAAGCTTGCATCATATTTACCTTCAAAAGCACCGAGACAATATTCAAATTCCTACAATCTCCAATTCAAACTTCAATACAATAAATAGAAGTTTTTCGTGGTTAGGTCAACTTTTGTTTGTTCCCAAACAGGTTAGCCACTGAAGAAGTTTTTTTTTTTTTTTTTTCTTCTTCTTCTTCTTCTTCTTCTTCTTCTTCTTCTTCTTCTTCTTCTTCTTCTTCTTCTTCTTCTTCTTCTTCTTCTTCTTCTTCTTCTTCTTCTTCTTCTTCTTCTTCTTCTTATTTTTCTTCATATTCTTCTATCGTCTACTTCTCCTTCTTCTTTTTCTTCTTCTTCTTAGTCTGAAATTATTATAGTTTGTGTATAATTACAAAATAGTCCATGATGAAAGTTTTCAAATAGTTTTACTGAAGCTATGAGTGGGTTATTAAGTTTTAACTATGTTAAATTATAAGTTTCAACATGAACTTTTTATTTACATCTATTTAGTCTTCATATTTTAGGAAATTTTCAATAGCTTCTGAACTTTAAAACTTGTATTAATATACTTATCTTATATTTTAAATTTTTTTATCGATTTCTAGACTTATAAGGAATCATTTGGTTTAAGGTTCTATAGACGTTTGAAAATAAAAGATGTCCAAAAATAGGATGTCTGGAAATAAAAAATGACTGTGTTCGGTTGTACATGAAAAATGCTATCAAAATTTTATGATAAAAAATTAGGTTTGTATTTAATTTAAATTAAATATGATAATCTTATATAAATTTAATAGATTAATTGATTAAACAATAAATATCATTCAATATATTAATAAGAAGAATTAATTAAAAATCAATAATAATTTTAATATAAATATTTGAAAATTGAGTAATTTATCATTAAAATTAATCAATTAATGTACTTAATGAATTTCATATTAATTATATCTAATCAATTCCCCTTTAAGGGATTTTTTTAAATATAGC
This sequence comes from Citrullus colocynthis, assembly GCA_031780015.1. Classification (NCBI taxonomy): domain Eukaryota; kingdom Viridiplantae; phylum Streptophyta; class Magnoliopsida; order Cucurbitales; family Cucurbitaceae; genus Citrullus; species Citrullus colocynthis. The sequence goes on from QLSR01000260.1 coordinate 30,781, forward strand.
AAAATTGAGCAAATTATTTACAACCTATAGCAAACTTTTTAATACAAAATTAAAGCTCATTGAAATACCAAAAAAGCCCAAAATTGCCCAACCCACGCAAAAATAATGACCTACACGTGGGACCCGACCCACAACTAATTGGGAGAGACCCGATTTTTTTCGAAAAGTAAATTCAACTTTCCCTCCGTTTCGCCTTTTCGTCTCCTTCATCGTCTTCTTCTTCTCCGTCTACCACTTCTTCTCCTTCGTCTCCTTCTTCTTCTTCTTCTTATTCTTCTTCATATTCTTCTATCGTCTACTTCTCCTTCTTCTTTTTCTTCTTCTTCTTCCTATTTTTCTTCGTATTCTTCTATTGTCTACTTCTCCTTCTTCTTCTTCTTCTTCTTCCTATTCTTCTTCATATTCTTCTATCATCTACTTCTTCTTCCTCTTCTTTTTCCTATTCTTCTTCTTCTTTCTTCTTCTTTCTTCTTCTTCTACCTTCTTCTACCTTCCTGTCGCTGCTCAAGGTATAACTCTACCATTCTCTTCTCACTTCTTCTCATATTTTCTTCTCATTGATCATTGTCATTAAACCTAATTTTTGTTCTTATTAAACCTATATTTTGTAAACATATGGTAAGCAAAATCAAAAGAAAAACGGTCACTGGAAACTCATCAAGCAAAGGAAAAAAAAAAAATAAAAACTGAAACCAGAAAGATAAATTAAAAAATAAAGGTATAAACTTTACGATAGAAAGTGAACATGTTGTAGTATTAGTATCTCAGATAAACAGTGATAGTGTTTTATCAATATCTATCTGGGATAGACTTGGACAAACTACTATCAAAGTTTATCCTAGATATAGTATTCTATCAATGTCTATCTATGTAGACAGTAATATGTTATATGATAGACAATAATATGATAGGTTTAATGATATATACTATCATTGTCTATATGTATGTTATTGCTTCTATCACTGATATATATGTTATTGTTATCACTCTTTTTCTAGTATTTGATACGTGTTGTAATATTCGTATCTCGGATAGAAAGTGATAGTGTTCTATCAATATTTATTTGGGATAGACAGTAATAGTGTTCTATCAATGTCTATAAAAAATAGACAGTGATAGACTACTATTAGTGTCTATCAGTAATAGAAAACAAATAATGATTTTGTTCTTGCATTACATAATGTTATTGAAATAATAGTTCCTAATATATTATTTTTAATATACTTTTTCAACAAGTGAAACCTGAGTTATTAATTGAAAATGACAACAAAAACTTAAGGATAACAATATACTTAAATTTAGAAGTCTTAAAGATCATTAAGAAGAAATTAAATGAACAAAGGTTAATAGAAGTTAGAAACTGTCCTTTTATATACTTTCAAACACTATTAATTGGTGTTGAGTCGATGACCATGGTAATAGAAAACACAGATCAAACACAAGGACAAACAAACGATTGATTATGTGGTATAGGTTCAAAGAAGAAGAAAAAACAACAAAGAACTAGTAGGAAAGAAATTAATTGATAGACAAAGATAAAACGCTATCACTATTTATCAATAGTTTTCTATCAAAGTCTATTAGTAAGATAGAGAACGGTAAATTGTTATATTTGTCTATCACTGATATACAGTAAAAGAACTAAACTCTATTTTGAAATTTTTGGTTTCAGTGAAAATACAATGAAGAAGAAGAAGATCAATGAAGACAAAATAATTGATGATAATAATAAGAAGAAAAAGATCAATGAAGACAAACTAATTTAATAGTAATAATAAGAAGAAGACGACAATAATGACTAAAGAAGAAGAAGAAAAAGAAAAGAGATCTTGAGAAGAAAATAAAGAAAATCTAAGAAGAGGAAAAGAAAAAAAAAAAGAAAAAGAAAAAGAAAAAGAAGAAGAAAACCTAGAAGATGATGATGAAGAAAGACTAGCGAGAGGAGGAGGAGATCGCAGGAAAAATGTGTGCGACTTCAAATTGAAGGAAGGGTATTTTTGGTATTTTGAATTGCTTTTTTAAACTAACTCACTATGGTTCAAATTTTGTTATTTCTATAAATAGTTTCCTAATTTTACCATTTATGACAATTCCCCTTTAATTAATTAAGTTCTACATGAGTAATTTTAATTTTAATTAAATAATAAAAGAATACATTTTAATAAACAACATTATTGAATGAGAAATTTCGGCTAATCAAATTTTGCCACATTATCACAACGAAAGTCCATTTTATTTGGAAACTAATAAAGGGAAAACTAAAAAAATGTCACATGTCTCTTTTCTAGCCATTTGACACAAGAATAGGCTTATCAAATTCAATAGTGAATAAACTTGGACAACGATTGATGAAAATTTCTAGTGGCCTATGGATTGGGTAGAGTAACTAAAGTTTCTCAGGCCCAAAATTCAACTCAATTCAAGCCTATGGTAGAAATTTGGGCTAAAGAAAAGACTAGGCTCAAGCTCAACTTTAGGCTAGGCCTAAGCCCAATATGTGCATCCAAAAGAAAATGGGCCCAAGCCCATATAAAACTCATGAAAATCCTCTATAAATAGAGACCTTAGCTTTTCATTTGGAGGGGGAAGTATTGACAACGAAGTGCTAAAATTCTGAAGACTTGCAAATCAAAACTCTAAAGATTTAAAACTCTGAAGCTCTGATTGACCTTAAGATTACAATCTTTAGGTGATTGGAGACTTGAAATACTAAAACTTTCTTGAATTCCAGAAAACTAAAACTCTTTCGATCTCAAGTTTACAACTTCCTGAAGTTGGAAGAACTAATGAAAATTGGAAGAACTAAAGGTTGAAGCTCTGAAGACTGAACCTCCTAAGTGTGTTAAAGATTCAAAGGTTGAAACTCTAAAAATCTAAAGAACATAACTCCCTCAAAGTTTTGAAGATCAAAAGACAGATTAAAGCTTTGAAGACTAAAGCTCCAAAGATCAACTTTTACTCTCTTGAAAGTCTAAAGACTAAAGCTCAGAAAACTCTCTAAAGCTCTTAAAGTAAAAAACAACCTAAAAATGGTCCAAATTGATCAACAAGCTACAAGTCGATCCAAACCGATAAATAAGACAAAGGTTGATCCAACCGGTTAGCAAGATCATCAAGCCCAAAGGCCGATCATCCAAGAAGATCAGGCTTAAAGGTTGATCACCCAAGCAGATTATCAAGCCTAAAGGCCAACCATCCAAAAAGATTAAAAAGCCTAAGGATTAAAGTTTACTTTTTTTTAGAGAAAGCATCAAAGAATCATTTATCAGAGATTGTACTTGGTATACGATAGTGAAATCAATATAAATATAAAGTTCAAATTCCACGAATCAAATTTCTTCAAAAATCTTGTTAAACAAATATATTATATAAAAAAGTGAAAAAAAATAAGATAAAAATATGATACGGTAATAAACAATGTTAAAAATTTTTTTATATATGTATGATATGTTAATAATGAATGAAGGATAAAAATTAATCACAATAAATAATTAACCAATTATAAATAATCAATTATTATTGAAAAATGAATTTTTGTACTACTTAAACTTAAAGAATCCTAGTTTACGAATTAAATATATTTAAAACATTATTAGCTAATTAATTGATAATCTATGTAAATAAATAATTGCATTAATTTAATAGATTTTTGTTGTGAAAATAAATTAAGTAAATACTTTTAATATATTATTATTTATTTATTAAAATAAAATATTTAAATAAATGAAGTAACTATATTAAAAATGAAATTATATATAAAATTAAAAAAAAAAATAGAAGAAGAGAGAGAAAAGATAACACGTTTTCTATGTGAAAAGAAGATGTATGGGAATTGCTTATGAGAAATTATAACATATAACACAATTAGAGAAATTATCTAAAAATATAGCGCATCTTTAAAATATTTGCAAATATAGCAAAGGTTGACTAGTCAACTTTTAATTTTTTTTAAATTCCAAATTTGGCCTTCTCTCTCCCCTTCACTCCTATTTTCTCTCCCCCTTTCACTTCTCTCCCCCAACTTCTTATTCTCTCCTCGATTTCTCTCCCAATTTGTCCATGTCTCCCAAATTTTTCTCCCCCTCTCACTCCTCTCTCCCAGCTTCTCCCCTCTCACCCCGATCTTATCTTTCTCTCTCTCTCCTTAGAACTAACTTTTTATTTAAAAAAACACAATTTTATCTCCCTCTCTCTTCTATGAAAGTATCTATCTTTTTATTTAAAAGGTAATTATTATTATTTTTATTTTAAAAAAGAATAGATGAGTTGGAGTCTACAAAACGATAAATATAAATAACAAACGAAAACGGATTTGAAAGAAAACACTTTTTTAAATTATTGATTTTGCACATTTTTTAGAACTGCATTTTAAATCTAGAAATAAGAAACAAAATAATGCTTATCAAACAAAGTTTGTTTCTCAAAAAATGAGAAATGAGAACATTATCAGACGGGTCTGTATTTTATTTATTTATTTATTTTTGTATGAGTTTAAAAGTATGAAGTCTATTAGTAATAAGCTATTATCATTGATAGTTTATGATATCACTAATAGACTAAGTCATAGTCTATTAGTGATATGCTTCTATCATTGATAGCTACTTCAATCAGTGATAAAAGTCTATTCTTTATAAACTTATATCAACTGATGTATAATAATTTATTAGTAAATACTTAAGTTCAAACTAAAAGTCTGAAACCTATAAAATCTATTAGTAACTATCAACATAATAATAGAAGTCTATCGATGATAGCCATTGATATACTAAAGTCCTATTTGAATGTAAAAATATAAATTTGGCAATTCTAGTGTTTAAAATCAATGATATTTAGTGATGTAACTTAGGTAGATACCAGTTATATCTTCATATTAGTGATTTGACATAGGTAGATATCAACGACAGCAATGATATTAGTGACAAGATTTACGCAGATATCAGTGATATTCATGTATCAGTAATATCAATCATCAATGATTTAGTGATATAACTTAGGTATATATCAATGATATCCATGTATCAATAATAGAACTTAGGTAAATATTAGTGATATCCTTATATCAATAATAGCCGTGATATCATTGATAGCCTTAATGTCAAAATATTATTGATTTAAATGATATATTTTAGGTAGACATCAATGGTATGACTTAGATAGATATCAGTGATATTAGTGATATGACTTAAGTAGATATCAATGATATTCGTGTATTGGTAATACTAATATCAATGATCAATGATAACAGTGATATACTTTAGGTAGATATTAGTAAAATCCGTACATCAGTAATATTCATGTATCATTGACATCAAACTTAATATTTTTCAAATTGAAAGCTATCACTGATAACAAATTATAGCATATTTTTCAAATCGAAGGCTATAACTGATAACACATTTCTCAAATTAAAAGTTATCACTAATAGCAGCTATCAGTGATAACAACAAATAACCGCTACCAGTGGCCATCATTGATAGTTGCTATTAATGATAGCTTTCAATTTGAAAAAATCGGGAAAAAGCGTGTAGAATGGTGGCTGGGCTTGGGCTTTTAGTATGTTACCAATTTTGTGCTATTTATGCAATTATTTTATCCTGTTGCTATAGATTATATTATTTTGGGCTTAAATGTCATTTATGCAACTATCCTATTACTTATTCTCAAGCAAAGTGTTGAAAACTGTGAAACAAACATGAGCTATGGATGTCTGTGTTAATTCCCATACCGAAAACCCTAAAATCAAACGGCCTTTAAAGTTGTATTTATTCCATCCACGTACTTCAAAAAGTTTTCTAAATTTCACAAGTACATGTGTTAACTTAACCATCAATGTTCCCGAAAGTACACATACCAAACACGAGCAAGAACCTATGGCGACAGGAGGCAACATATGTCAAAGTCCTAAATATTTGGTTGTTTTTTCAATTTAACCCCTATTATTTAAAAAGTTTCAATTTGTTCCCTTATGTTTAAAAAAGTTTTAATTTAGTCCACATTATTGGTGAATTCTTTTTTTTTTTTTTTTTATTGGTGCATTTTACTTACATGGCAAATGGCATAATACTTATGAATTATGTGAAAAAAAAAAAGAATAAGGAGAAAAAGTCATAAAACTAAAAATTTCTACCTCGTCTAATAATAATAATAATAATAATAATAATAAACTACCTATTTCTTGGAAATTTGAAAGAAAAATGAGATTTTTATTTAACTCGTACATATCATAGATGAGCAAACATGGGAGAACTGTCGTCCAACTTTTCTTATTAACTACATGTTTGCGAGTGATTCTAAAATGATTTAAATCACTTTTGTTATTTTCAAAATTACTAATAAAAATATTTTTAATCTTTTAAAGTAACTTTTGATGATATTAAAATTACATTTAAAGTGTAAAATTTAATATTAAATTAATTTTGAGTAATTCAAAACGTGTTTTAGAGTAATTTTAGAAATGACACAAGTGATTATTAAGTAACTCCTTAGAATTTGGATATGACAATCTTGTTGAAAAACAAGAAATTTAGATCAAATACTCATAAAACCCCAAATCAATAAGGAATCAACTCAAGGAAAGATTTTCAAACGAATCACCTAATGATTATAGATAGTAAAGAAAACTCGTGATTCAAATCAATCTACGAGAGTTTTGATCAACACCACTTGAATGGCTTTATCATGCAAGTCCTAAAACACAATAAATTATAATATGAATAGTTAGCTCTCAACAAAGCTAAAGGAAATTATCATTTTATTATCTTTTCAAATCTGTAAACAATGGAAGGAAAGAGACATTTATATAGCCTTTGACATCCTAAACCTAATTGACCAAGAAAGATGACAAAAGTAACCTACATGAGATATAATTCTCCACAACTCTCCTATTAAAAATAAGGGTTAAATGATAAATAAAACCTGAAAGTTCAACTAAAAACATTGTAATAAGAAAAAGTGTTGTGCTTGTAAACATTTATGGAGTAGCTTCAACTCCAGTTCCATAAATTTATGTAAGAGTTCATTAAATCAGGTGAGAATACATTTAATGCATCTTCATCTTGAAGCTTAACTTTGCTTAACATGTAAGGAAGGATTCCAACATTTGCTACAGCCTCCTTTGTCGAGTTCACCATAGCTTAGATATAAGTGATTAAAGTTTGTTGTAGTTTATTGGCTTTTGACCTTGTAATGGGACCTTGAGGCATGACAATCCATGTTCCTTGGTTCACATCATCCTCCCTCTCTTGAGAAGGATTCATCCTCAAATCATAGTCATCACCTACATCAAAAGTGATGAGATTTGAATCTCACTACGGAAGCATATTATCACATTTATTATTGATTTTTGGAGATAAAAAAAATACAGAATTAAATTAACATGCATCTCATGCTATGTAAAATAGGTTCAACGTTAAATTAAGGAGAATACCTTTGAGGACTTTTTTTTTTTCGAAATCTTCTCCAAGTCTTTTAATCATGAACAATACCCAATTCATAGTGGACTCCTCAAAAAAGCCTTCTCAACTATTCTCTGGAAAGAACCTCACTTGTGGGAGTGGATTAATTGAAAGAGAGAGGAATATTGGGAATTTTACAGAGGAAAAATTATGTAATTTTTTGAGAACTTGAGAATTCTTTTGAGAGAAATCTTGTGTTGAATAAAATCTTCTGCAAAAATGTAGAGTTATGATATAACACGAGAGGGAGTTAACTCCCTCTCTCCACTCACTCACTCTCCTACATAAAAGGGAGTGGGTTAATTAAATAAATAAAATAAAATAAATTAAATAAAAATAAGGGTTCTTTTCAAATATAGCAAAAGGAACAAAAATATTTACAAATATCAAAATTTCACTATCTATCTACGATAAATCGCGATAGATTACTATATGTGTCACGATAGACAAAGATAGTAGTCTATCACGATCTATCGTGGTCTATCGCAGATAGACTGTGTATTTTGCTATTAATTGTAAATATTTTCAACAGTTTTTCTCTTTAAGATAATTTGCCTAAAAATAAATCAATTAACTGATTAGTTTATCTATTAAATATCCAATATTTAATTGATCATTTGAATCATATTAAAATGTGCATTTCTCTCATAATCTATAGTCTTAATATGAATCTAAGTCATATTATTTATGACCAATAGTTTTAATATCAATCCTATTTATATTAATTTAATATTTGAAACAAATTCAAATACATTAAATCTCATAAATAATATATAGTTTTAATTATAAACCATATTTACCATTATAATGTATCAATATACATTGTACTATATTTTAATATAAATTCAATTATATTAATTTAATATTTGAATCAAATTCAAATATATTGGTTTTCCCAAATGATATATAGTTATTATTATAAATCATATTTAAAACTAACTATATATATAGTGTATCATTATACATTATACTTTATATTAATTATATCATATACAATTAATCTATATATTTCTCTTAGCTAATTTGAACAATTCAAATTATTCTTTCAAACTTTGGTCCTTGTTATTTTGTAATGAGTTAGTAGGAGGACCTAATGGATCTACAGAATGTAAGCTCCAATGATCAGAGATTAATTAATTAAACTCTTTAATTAAATTAATCAACTTTCATTAAATATGAGGCATACCACTAAATAAACATAGCTACACTCTTATGCACCGTAGAAAATTTATGTGTCTATTGATTTAACCATATTTTGTAAGTCAATCATTCACAGGTTTTATAATTATAGTTGGGTCAAGTTACTGTTTTACCCCTATAATTACCTCTTGCACCTTAAGTACTATTGATTCTCTAATGAACAATTTTGTTTATGGCCAACCATAAACAAAGTCCCTCTCGGCCCAGTGAGAGGATAAGACCCTATTGTTCAAGTCTCGGAGTCAGCACTTAAGAAAACAACCTATCTACTTTCCCTAACGTTAGAAAGGAGTGAAAGTGAAGTTACATTCCCAGTTCCTTACTCGGTATTGTCCCCAAAATGGCAGCTTATTGAGTTTGTAATTAAGACCACTCTCACCTATAAAAATCAAAGAACGACCCTTATGAGCAGGAGTTCGTAACTCATTTAGGATTGAGATCGAGTTATATGGTTATCATTAGAATTATAATTCTCTTCAATTAACGGTGTTACATATAGAGATCATATTTCGTGGTCCGGTCTAACTAAGGAAAGTAAAATTTATTTTCACGTCAACCAAAGGTGTGGAAAACTTATAATCCACTGAGACCCAACTGTAGAAAGGAGTGAAAGTGAAGTTACATTCCCAGTTCCTTACTCGGTATTGTCCCCAAAATGGCAGCTTATTGAGTTTGTAATTAAGACCACTCTCACCTATAAAAATCAAAGAACGACCCTTATGAGCAGGAGTTCGTAACTCATTTAGGATTGAGATCGAGTTATATGGTTATCATTAGAATTATAATTCTCTTCAATTAACGGTGTTACATATAGAGATCATATTTCGTGGTCCGGTCTAACTAAGGAAAGTAAAATTTATTTTCACGTCAACCAAAGGTGTGGAAAACTTATAATCCACTGAGACCCAACTGAAAGGAGTGAGTGACAATGTTTTTCTTTTTGAAAAAAGTGTTTTGATGTTCTATTTGATACTTTTCTAAAGTAAATGTTTTGTCTAGAAAAGCATGTTTTTACATTCACTTAAATGCTATGCTAAGCATGTTTTAATTAGCTGTGAAGTCAAATGTTTACTGAAGGAATTATCTGTACTTATGTTTAATCATTTGTTAAGCAAGTTTTACATCGAAAGTATGTGTGTACCTTAGTATTGATAAGCAAGGGACCTATTATTGAAGGACAAGGAAAAGGTAATTGGGCTGCCCAGTACGTAAGGTATTTGGGATCCACTTTGGCGCACAAGGGGCTTTGGGTCATGTGTTGAGGTATTATTTTCTTGGAACATAATACTTAATCTTGAGATTATTTAGATAATTATAAACTTATATTGATTTCAACATCTCATAGTTTGTTATCTTGTCCTTTATCTTCCACTCTTGACATCAAATATGTCAATTTGGAGATAAATATAAGCTATTCGTCCAATTGTGATTCATCAATCACATGGTTCATGAACAATTCATGATGTGGCAACAAGACTTTGAGAATATTTCTTAATTAAAGACAAATTCTGAAAATTATACTGCCATTAAAATAGTGTCGATGATACTTTTCCAAGTAATATCTTTTTTCTTCAAATTTTGATTTATATCGATAATTGAAAATTAAAATCATAAAGAAAATGACACAACATTGAAATATATGAAATATATTAGTTACCAGCATGCAATCAAATATCCATTTGAATTTGCATTAAATTTTATGAACCCTATAAATCATGTCTAATGCAATGATACTTTAGTGATTTAGAACAAGTGCCGCCCTAGGGTAGGTCAAATGTTCCTTTATTGGATTGAGACATTCTCAAACAAATATTACACATAACGTTTAGTTACCATTTATTCGGTCATAACACCATTAACAACTTTAATGTGTTCTCGTAAGTGTAGGTCAAGTATTTGAAACAAAAAGTACAATCCTATCCTTTTCAAGAGTTAACCAAAATATCGATCCATGCAAACACCTTCCTTAGGGGGATAGAAGCAAAGATGAACAAAGCCATAACAAAGTCATCACGAGACCAGGCATGAATCTCATGTTGTCAACCATTGATGGAGATCGTAGGATATGTTGACACATGTCCTTCTCCCACTTGCTATAATACTTTCTCTAATCCACCTTGATCTTGATCCATACAAACACCTTCCTTTGGGGGACGAAAGCAGAGCCACTACGAGGCCAAGCATGAGTCTCACATTGTGAATTTTTCCAAAGAACGTAGGAGAGACGACATATCATATTCATCTATTCTCCTACTAACTATTTTGAAATAGGAGTTTCATTCCTTAAACAAGCTTAGGCTAAATTATTTATCCAAGTTTTAATTTGTTTGCTCAAACACAACTCTTATGTTTGGATAGTTGACATAATGTGAAATATGCAAGTTTATTAAACTCTTTAATAAACTAATCACATTAGGTTATAATAAAAGTTTGACTAATTCAACTCTCAGGTCAGTTCCCAGGTAGGGATGTTCCCTTACTGTTAGTTTAAATACCCCAACCATAGACAAAACCTTCCTAGACAGAGTTCCCTTATAAGCAACCTATTATTATTAAATCTTTTTAATTTAAATTAAAAGATCTATTTTAATCTAATATCATTAGATAAGCATGCAATTTACTTTATTCTAATCTCATTAGAATTTTAATAAATATAAATCAAAATTTTAAACTATATAAAAAATTGAATCATTTTATCTTTATCCAAGTAAGGTTCTAATCTCATTAGGCAAGCATGCAATATTTCTGATCTCATTAGAAAAATAAAAAGATAAACTAAAATTAATTAATTGTATCTTTATTTAAGCAAGGACCTAATCCTATAAGACAACTAAAAACATATAAAGATAAATTAGAATTCTAGACAATTTAAAATTAAACTAAATTTATCTTTATCTAAGCATGCAATTTTACTTAATTCTTCATCTAATTATCTAATATAACAATTATATTTTAATTAAAGTAGAATATCTACAAAAGTTTAAATGTAACATGTATATTCGAGTAATGGAGAATATCTGGATGCATATAAATAGGAATTATCTTAACAATTTAAATATAATATTTATAATTTAATAAAAGAGAATCTTTACATGCATTTAATTAAGAATTATCTTAATAATTTAAATATAACACTTATATTTAAAATAAAGAGAATTTCTTCTCCATGCAATTTCAAATTAGGTATTACCCTAATAAATTAAATATAACAATTACATTTAAGGCATGACATGCTTAACCTATAGTGAGATTTTCATTTAAATGGCATACTTTATGCAACTTTCAATTTAATTTAAAACATACATCACATGCATAATTAAATTAAATAAAATAAAATTGACCGGCATATTTGGCATATCCTAGAAATTAAAGAAAAAAAATTCAAAGTTACAATAATTTGAATTTTCAAAACATATCTTGGTCTTCAATTTCTTCCTTGATCATCAAAATTTAGGATTTAAAAAACCTAAATTTCAACATTTGAAATTTCAGCCGCACATATTTAAATCAAATATATCAGATGCTTTAATGACTCACAAAAGATGATAAACAGCAGAATTTCCAGATTTTAAATTTTCCAAATTTTCTAGATTTCTTTATTTCGGAAAAAAAATGTGATTTTCCAGAATTTCCAGAGCTTTTCCATCAAATTGAATGAAAAATTTTCAAGAAAAGACTAACCCTTAAGGGAATTACAATTGATCTAATCAAAAGCTTTTAAAATCTAATGCTTAAATATGCCTAAACAATAAATTTTGCAAATATCTCATACATAAACAATTAAAATACCCATCATCCAAGATTTTTATTTCAAATAAAGAATTACATATTGACTCTAATTCCAATTGAAGAGAGTTGAATCCCAACGAAAGCGTGTGATCGAATTATTTGATTTCTTGAAAGAATTAAAAATACAAAATCAAGAAGAAAAAGTTAAGTATCATACCGAAATCTCCTCTTGAATATTGTTGTCTCTTTCTTGGATTCTTCTTATTCCATGAGATCTTCATACTATGATCCATTTTCTAGAGGGGAAGATTTCTAAGGAGAGTTTTAGAATAATTGTAGAGATTATATAGAGGGTGTGTTCTATGACGGCTCCCAAGAGTCTATTTATAGAACTTTATGGGCTACTCCTAATCCTATTGAAATAATTCCTATTTTAAATTAAATATTTAATAATATCTAATATTAATAAATATCCACCCAAATAACATCTCATATTAAATGATTTAAAATGTTTAAATCTCATTTAAATATATATTTTTATTTGCAAAATTTTTAATTTGAATTTCATCCAAATTAAATAATTAATTATTTGAATCCAATTCAAAGAAATTAATTAATCCTCCCTCTATTTATTTAATTTGAATCTTATTCAAATTAAATAACTTATTTATGTATATGGATCTCATCCACATAAATGATTAATTGTTTGAATTACATCCAAATAAATTAATTGATTCGAATAAATTAATTCTCCCATAATCTATTTAATTCAAATCTTATTCATATTAAATAATTTATTTATTTGAATCTCATTCAAATAAATTAATTCTCCATATTACAAAGTTATAATTTGAATTTAATTCAAATAAACTCTATAATAAAACGTGTATTTAATTGTATCTAATACAATTAACATTTTTTCTCAAAATTTAAACATTCAAATTTTCTTTCCATCATAATTTCCTTATTGGTCCATGGCGAGCTAGCAAGGGGACCTTATGGACATATAGATTATAGTCTCCAATGATTAAAGATTAATTAATTAAACTTTTTAATTAAATTAATCTTCATTCATTAACTACAAGGCAAACCACTATAGATATATAGTTGAACTCTTATGAACTATAGGACAAGTTGTGTCGATGGATATAATCAATATTAGCAAGTTGATGCTTCACAAATTGTTCATAATTATATATGGTCAATTTTCTATTTTACCCCTATAGTTACCTATTTTTCTTAAGTACTAGGGATTCCTCTAATGAACAATTTGTGTATGGTTGGACCATAAACAAATTGTTCCCTTTGTTTATGGTCCAACCACAAACTAAGTTCTTCTCAGGTCAGTGAGAGGTTGGGACCCCTTGTTCAAGACCCAAAATTAGCACATAAGAGATTTACTCATCTACTTACCCTATATGGGAATGAGTGAATTCCATCTTGTAAAGTTATGTTTCCAGCTCCCCATTTAGTTAAATCCCCAAAATAGCAAGCTTATTGAATCAACAACTTTGAGCCACTCTCATTTGTACAAATCAAAGGACCGACCTCATAGATAGGAGTTTATAAGTCACCCAAGATTAAGATCAAGTCGCATATGATCATCCTATGAAATATTAATGTCATCAATTAACGGATTTACAAAGAGAGGTTAAATACTTCGTGGTCCAATCTTATACAAAAGTGTTGTATAGGATACCTCCACTCACATGTCTCCACATAAACGATTTGGATCAAACCATTTGTAACTATTATAAAGTAGGTCGTATCCATAGTGCTACAAAGATAAGGTACCAAACGTTATCCATATACTATAGATCTTTAGGTTATTTTTTGAACATGATCTACCTTCTATGTTAACTACATACTATACAATACTACATATAATAATCTTATATTTTTACGGTTAATGGAATTTAATATTGCATATTTAATAATTAAATTAATTTAACTAATCAATTATGAGACTTTAGAGCACAAATTCCAACAATCTCCTAGTTGCTCTAAAGCCAATGAGACATAGTTGGTGAAACATGTATCCGAGGGCACACTCTATACCCAACAAGGTTAATGGTGAGTTAAGAGAAGTTACATGTATAAAAACCGAATATTCGATGAACCATTTTTGAAACTGAAAGAATTGTATACAAACTTCAAGCATTCTAAAGATTTCTAAGGGCATACTCTATATCCTAGGGCATACTCTCTTCTAGAGCATAGAAATCCTAAAAATTTCTAAGAGTTCCTTCTAGGGGTGTTTACTAGAAAGAATTGCATACAAACTTCAAACATTCGATGAACCAATTGTGAAACTGAACCGAAACAGAATCGTTTTCTCACCTAAACTGAATCATGCAATTTGGTTCAGTTTAGTATATTTCTAAAACCGAATTATGTAGTTTGGTTTGGTTTGAAAACTGAAAATCGAATTAAAATTGAACTAAACCGCATTAATTTTAAAAATAATATATATATATATATATATATATATATATATATATATATATATATCATAAGTAGCTTAGGGTTTTTATCTCTTAGATTTCAATCCACACATCGCACTCCACCCTCCAAGTCCAATGAGTCTCCTTTTCCGTTCGTCCTTCCTCATGGGTTATGTTGGCATTCGGTGACGGTGACGATCAATGGTCACTCCTCACCTCCTTAGTCCTTACTACGGTAGACGAACTGAATACCACTAGTAGATCGACAGATCCTTCATCCTTTCCTTATACCCAAACCAGACAAGGTGTTACACCTCTCTTCTTAGTTTCTCTTAGACTTTCTCTTAGATTCTCACTCCGTCGGTGCTCCTCTTAGATCTAAAATTGAAAATCGAGTCGCACCGAAACCAAACTAAAACCACATCAAATACTCTCCCAAATCGAATTATTTAGTTTGATTTGGTTTGACTCCCAAATCGAACCAAACCAAACTGAATCGTACCATAAACACTCCTATTTCTTTCACAGAATTACAATGATCTACTAAACAAATGACCTCACTATCCATGGAGTTCTTAAACTGAAGATAAAGTTGAGTGTCATCGCGAAGTCAACGCTTTTCCTTAATCATCTTTAGGTGGATCCTTAGTCACATGATCATCCATATCAATACTTTAGTAAATAAACTAAATCGATTGACACCAAAATAATAGTAATTAGATCCATTTAACTTGTGTTATGTTATCTTTAATGCTAGGGAAAGTACAATAGATACTACCATACGCTTTATTGCATCCATTATGAACTAACACATGGTCTATAAATCTCACAAGCAGAATGAAAACGAAAATAGAATCAAATGTAAGGTGAAAAATACACCAAACGAGCAAAAAACAACCACAAATTAGAACAAAATAGCCACAAACCCTAGAAACAAAAGGGTATTTTCCAAAGAACCACACAACCGAGTAGATCTTGATCCAACCAAAGGCACATATAGACTAGAAAATAGTATCTAAGACAAATCCAACAGGTAAAAGCTGAAATAGGTCATCCATGCGCTCTCATGCATCGGTATGTGGTGGTGGGGATAGAATCGATCTTTCAGTAGAGGTAAAAGCTGAAATAGGTCATCCATGCGCTCTCATGCATCGGTATGTGGTGGTGGGGATAGAATCGATCTTTCAGTAGCAAGTGAGCCTCAATGCACCATTTTCCAATTACGAAAAGTATAGAATAAAGTGGACGATGGCGATTGTCACAGTCTCTCCCAGGTACCTTCCTAAACCAGAAGTCAGTGTGAAGACAGTAGACACCGACCCTCTCATGACATCCACTGTTAACCCTAACTACTAACCTTCACCTAATAAACAGTTATATAATCAATTCATGTCATAACTAATACCAGGGTTTAGTGATTAACATAGTCAAGCTAATTCAAGATGTTTGATAATTACAACAACTACACTTGACTCTTTCAACCCTCACTATATGTACAACATTTACTTAAATTCAATATTTACAATTTTTCAAGTTACTAGACTCCGAAAACGGGCCTAGATGAGTATCTTCTAAAGGCTAAGCATCTCGGACACACTCGCTACCTGGAAAACAGAGAAACATAGAAAACATGAGCTAAACGCCCAGTGAGTGACTAGCTAAGAGTCCTCCTTTAAACCTTGTAAGCTACAACATAGAATCCAGCTATAACAGTAATATCATATGTAATTCATAGCTTAAACATACATTTGCATTCGAGTAAAACACATACATAAACTGGTTTTCCAGAAACCTCTCCTTAGTTGAGGCGGAGCAAGGCTCAACGCTATTCAACGTCGAAATAACTTTAGCTGTGTGGAGTAATCTCAACACATCAGCATAATTACACATACACATATCCAAGGTCGCCCAAGTGCCTTCTCTGAGTCCTTCAGTACTGGTCCCTTAATACATTTTGGGCCACCCACATGCCTTCTCCTAGTCCTTTAGCATTGGGGCCATTTCCATACATAATTCATCCATATGCCTTTTCCGAGTCTTTCAGCACAGGGAGTCATTTTCATACATATTTTACCCAAATGCCTTCTCCGAGTCCTTCGGAATTGGAAGTCATATTCATACATAATTTATCCACATGCCTTCTCCGAGTCCTTCAGCATTGGGAGTCATTTAAATAAATCACGCATGCCTTTCACAAAACTCACAGCTTAATCAGTATATATATCACATACTTTTCATCACAAAGCACATGTCATACTGTAACACTCATGAAGATGTTTCACATAATCAAGTTTCAAACATATATTCAATCAAGAAACTATGCTTGAATTAAACATTTAGAAATTGAGTGTCACTCACAACTTGTCCTAGGCCTTGAGTGGACTATACACCTTCCCTAGCTCCTCTCGGCCTGAAGTATTACGCTTCTCGTGTTTGACTTCCCTAAAGTACCTTTTACAAACGTTTAAGTTTACACATTTGTATTTTCTTCATGTTTCACCACCGAGACCAACTTCATCCAAAAACAATCATAATAAGCGAGATTCCTCACCACTAGCAAGACTACTAGCGAGATTACACTACATGCAAACGGCAGTAACGATACCATGGTGAGCGAGACCAGTGAGACTCACCTGAGCAGTGATACCTAGCGATACCCAGGGAGAGTTGTGAGACGCAAAGCCTTCAGCATTACCAACGACACTCGTCTCACTACTCACGCTTAGATTCCTAGCGTTACTGCAATTCCAGCGATACCCGACTATCTCAGTTTCTGTTCTTATTCTCACTTCTATCTATTAAAAGTCACAGTTTCAGTCTGAATTAGAACTTCTTTTCTTCTACAAACTTGTAGAGAAATATGTTTTCTAGCTTACCTCAAATTTTCGACGCTTAACTTCTCTTTGTTCGTCAGATATTTCAAGATTACCTAGTGCTACTTCAGATCGCATAACAATTCTATATCAATCATTTCCACCTAAAGGTTTACATATTTCTCTTCAAATTCAGCTTAAACATCCTTCATAAAAGTTGTTAATAATTGGGTTAACTTACTGACCTTAAAATTTCAGCCCTAAATTCAATCTTTTCAGCTCGTTCTTCTCCAAACACCAGACGATGCTCGGATTGCACGACAGCAGCCAGAGCCACTATTCCAGCTTCAATTTTACCACGAAACCAATGTAAATTCTCCACAACTTTGCCCTAGGCACCTTCTCCTACCTCTCTTCTACTTTCAACTGTGAAATGGAACTGATTTAAGCTTTTAAAATGTGTTCAAAATGATGAAACACTCAGCTTATTCACTTAAATAGGCTGCCGACTTAACCTCCACTTTCTTTTCCTTAAAAAAAAATGAATTGGCTAATGCATGCTATTTCATCACAGTCTCACCAACGCATAGCTTCAGCTCATAAACGCATAACAGCAGTTCTTCATCACATAGTAGCAGCTCTCCAACGCAAGGTGGTCTTACCAACGCATGGTGCTTCTCCAACACATGGTAGTTCATGCACAAAGACTCTTAGCCAACACTTCACTTCACCAACACATAGAAAACCTTCAACGCATGATAACTCATGTATCACACCCCCTCCCAAGTTCACCTACTTAACCTGAAAGGGGACGTGAGGATAGTATACATCGCCCCTTTTTGTGACGCATACCATCCATCCCTTCACACACATCCTGAACTATTCACAATAAATTTCACATTCTAAGACATTTAAATATCACATATAGGAAAGTATAAACAAGTCAAACCACTTCTTCAACTCATTCATATGTTTTATTACAATCCATGGTTCAATCTCTTACAATTATACACGTATATCTACATGCCACCTAATAGAGGTTTAACATACAACAACACATCCACAAGTCAGGTTTTTCTGAATCTCGAAGCTTAAGCAGGGCGAGTTGGAGTAGGCAAAGCACCTGGAACGTCCTTGCTACCTGGAGGGGAAAGAAAACATTGAAAACATGAGCTAAAGGCCCAGTGAGTGACCATTTTAACAAACCATTTTGTTCGGAAATCATCATTGGTAAGACTGAGTTCAACATCAACATAAAACATGCAATTGCTTCCAAATACATTAGTTAAAACAAACTTAATTGCCCTTATCAATTCATACAGGATTTTCAACAAATCATAAGAAAACAGTTGAAGTGCAATACTTTTCCCTTAGTTGAAGTGGAGCAAAACTCAACACCCAAACGTTGAAAACATATAAGGCTCGATGCAGAGCAAGACTCAACGCACCAGCATATAACCTCTATGTGCACATAGGAACATGGCGGGTTGCCCAAGTACCTTCTCATGTCCCTCGGTACTGGGTCCCGGGGAAACTCACGTGTCTTCTCAAGTCCATCAGCACTGAGCCTCCTCTTAAACGTTTTTCTTTTAAGAAGTAACACTTTATACAAACAAATCGTATGCAATCATTTTTAAGAATTAAGAGCAACTATATTTCATCAATAACATTTCATAAACAAACTTTTCAATAACTTTAAGAACATAAAGCATGCTTCATAAATCATTTGATCACAAAATCGTATTCCGTTGGAAAATCGAACTAACATATATAACAAAGATTGCTTTAGGGTAAGACAAGTGTCACTCACAACTCTTTCTAGGCCTTGAATGGGTTATAAGCCTTTCCTATCTCCTCTTGGCCTGAAACAAACATTTTCCTTTGTTACACTTCTTTTCTATTCATCAAACCATAAACAATAACTCAACATATGCACAATGCTTATAGTTCATCGTACGGTCAGGCTCCCATTAGTTCATTCTCAAGCTTTAAGCACTAAGGATATTACTACTAGCCGCTCCTTACCCTTCTGTTAGCCTTTAATTCAATGAACACTTTGTGGGTAGCTCACTCTTGCTGATATACCGACGGTTGAGCCTTAACTTCTACTTAACAGGGTTGACTACTACAGCCTTAACCTCTTTATTTGACCCCTGTTAAAAATGCATTTCCAGTTCATATTAAGACTTCTTCCCTTCTACAAACTTGTAACGAATTGAGTTTCACAGCTTACCTCAAAATTTCAAGGCCTAACTCTTTGTCGTTCTCTGGTTATGCTAAAATCACTTCGTGTTGCTCCAGATTACATAACAGTTCTGTAGCTGCTACTTTTACCTAAGGATTCATGTGATTTACTTCACTTTCAGCATAACCATCCTTCATAAGACTTGTTAGAAATTGTGTTAACTTACTAACCTCCAAATTTCATCTTTAAACTCGGCTTCCTCGAGTCGTTCTACTCTAAACATCGACCACTATTCAATTTGTGCGTCTGCAAATCAAACTTCTGTTTCAGTTCTGATTTTGGCACCAAAATGAGTGGAATTTCACCCGAAACTATAAGAACACCTTCCTTTACTTTCCTTTGTGGTTTCTCTGAAAGATGGAACCGACTTAAGTTCTTGAAATGTCTGAAAACAATTAAACCCACCTATATATACTGCCGACTTATGCATCACAAGTATCGAGATGATAATGCCGACTTACCCATCCGTAGGCTGGCGCTGATCTTCTCCTCGACGCAGGGCACTCATGTCTAAATTCTCCTTCAGCACCTTCAGCGCTAATCATTCTCAGCGCATAGTGTTCTCGGCGCCTCCTACCTCCGACACATACACACAGTCTTACACACACTAGCTTCATTGCATCTAGACCATTCTGTCTTGGACGCAATGTGGCTCCAGCGCATGGCTGTCTTCGACGCATGGTGGCGTCTTCAATGCATAGTTCAAGTATATTTCTTTCCCCCACCAATAATCATTTATCCTACGATGCGAAGACCACTTCAACTCACAACCTCTTTGCGATTCACTCAACAACGCATGATTCTCAAGATATTTCAACTTTCACTTCATTCATCAACGCATGGTCTTAGCCAATACTTAACCGAAATTTCACCCCCTTCTTGGCTACCTCTCGGCCACTTTTTCTTCTAGCCACGCATAACCCCAAACGCATTGCTCTCCCCAATGCTGGATATTGCAAGTCAGTGCTTACATCATGCCTTAAGGCTCTCGGCCACTTTTTACTGACCTTCTTTAGCTTGTCATCTTCCAAAACAAATCTTTATAACTTGTTAACTTCCAAAGCTAAGTGTGGGGCTTACAGCGACAATCTTCTTGAGTTGGGTGATGTCGACAAAATGCCACTTGAACTAATGACCCATATGCGAACCCTAACTTTGTGAGAACGTAGGCATAAAAAGAAAACTGAAACCCTAAAGGGCCCTAATATCATGTATCAGTACTTTTGGAGATATAGGCAAGCATGAAACTAAATATCTCTTTAATGGTATGATATTGTCTAGTTAAGCATAAAAATCTTCATTGCTTTACTTTTGGTTTCACTTCAAAAGATCTCATACCAATGGAGATAGTCGTCTCACTTATATATCATTCTCTTATCTATCCAATGCGAGATTTTGATCACATTTCCAACATTTTCTTAATAACGTACAAAGTTCAAGGTATTTTATAAATTTAACCAAATTTTAAGAAATTTTTATTGGCATTTAAATTTTGTCGGTATTTCAATCTAACATTTATATACATATAAAATTGAGATATCCCATTTTCATGAACATTAACATTTTTCTTTAAGGAAAATTGCACAAGCCACCCCTTGTTGGACTGGTGTCCTAAATCTCTTGGGGTTGTAGTTTTGTAAATTTGTAAATACATTATATTTATTCAATGAAATAAGAAGTTATTTTATTTATCTTTTACATTAACTCAATCCAATAAACTAAGATTCCATGGTTATTTGATGGAAACTTAAACATGTATATGGTTGACATACGAAGATGTATCATGTTTAAGTAATAACCAAAAGGTCTGTAGTATAGGGATAAGATTGGGTGCCTATTCTGGTAATACTATGGATATGACCCACATTGTAATAGTTGCAAAGAGTTGTAAACTTTTACAAATGATTTGATCCTAATTGTTGATGTGGAGGCATGTGAGTGGGGGTATCCTATGCAAAAAGTTTGTATAAGACCTGACCGTGAAATATTTAGTTTCTCTTTGTAACGTCACTAATTGAAGAAATTAACATTTCATAGGATGACTATATGTAAGACCCTAACTCAGAATTCTTAAGATGGCCAGTAAGAGAAGAAGTAAGAAAAGAAGTAAGACTAGTTGAACGCCTAATATTAGGAAAACAATGGATATTCCACTAAAAGTGAGACTGAAGGATTGAAAGCATAGTTTGGAGATTAGTTAAAATTTAGATGTATTTTTTAGCATAGTCCAGTTAATGCATAGATGGTAAAGCGTTAAAGTGTGGTACTTTAATTTGGAAGGAATTTGATATTGAATTTTGAAAAGGGAAACAAAAATTAGGAAAAAGAGGAAACGCATGGCTCACACTTAGTTTTGGAAATTAACAAGTTATGGGATTAGTTTTGGAGGGTGTTAAGCTAGAAAGAAAAGAGAAGCTGAGGAACCTTAAGGCCTGAGCAGCACGCGTTGAAGGTTTATTATGCGTTAGTAAGGATTTTGGTGTTGATAAAGAAGTCTATGCTCAAAGACCAGGACATTTAGTGTTTAAGGTGACTATGATCGAAGGGTTGCTGTGTGTTGAGTGGTGGCTATAGCTATGCGTTGGGGAGCCCGATTCCATGGTAAATGGAAACATAACTTTGATTTCGGGTAAACGCATAGGTTGTAACTCAAGAGTTCAAAGGGTAGGAAGTTGGACATATGGTGTGATGCGGTAAGGTACAAACGCATAGTAGTATGCGCTTGGGACATTAACGCCTAGTAATATACGGTGAAGAAACAGTTTCAAAGGTATTATGGCGGAAGGTAAAAGAAGTAAGTAATGAAGTTAAAACCTTAAAGGAAAATTCAGTGGACGCATAAGGGCAGTACGATTGAATGAACAGTTTGTATATTAGAATATGTTAGGCGTATGAGATAAGCTCATAAAGGCTAGGTGGCTTCATATAAACCTGACACTTTATAAGCAGGAGGTGTTAGAAAGTATGTTAAGTGTTTCATGCAAGGTGACGCTCGGATAAATGCATGATTGGTTAAGCATGCAGCTTGACATGTGGCATGGAAATGCCAAAAAGGGAGGAAAAGTAGTATGACTAGTCCTCTACTCCAAAGCTATAAAGAGGACCTTAAGAGAAAAGGGGTGACTGATGATGCTGAAGTAAGAATTCTTGAGAAAAAGGAGGAATCCTGGTGTCCGTAATAGAAGCCGTGGCCAAGGAAGAAGATATTCTAGACAACTTAACTATATCTTGTGTTAAAGAAGTTGTCTTGCGTCTAAATTGGTCAGCCTTACGTTCAAGTTTCAAGGTGAACGATGTGTCCAAGTTAGGCCTTGTGCGGTCGGCGCATCCAAAAAAGAGAAGTAAGGAAGAGTTGGGATACACCTTGCGTTAGCTATCAACCTTGCGTCCAAGGGCAAGGTTGCGACCAACCGAGCTGCCAGAAGAATATAAGGCCTTGCGTTCCAGGGTTTGAACATTGCGTCCAAGAAGCTCAGGAAAGAGGAAATAGCGGTAAAGAGGAGAAACTATCCTTAAAGTCTTTTGTGAGTGACACCTTTCTTTCTTTGAAAATGTTTATTTTAAAATATTATTATGATTTTATTATGAGCTATGATTTGATGAAAAATGATTTTTTAAAAGCATGGTGCTATATGTTTAGTTCACAAGGCATGTCTTATTGTTTTCTATAAGTTGTTGAACAACATGTTGTGAAATGTAGTTTATCGAGAAATATCTTATTTCTTTATAAAAGATTTCATATGAACTAGTTATGTAAAATGTTGGTTCCTAAAATGTTTTAGAAGAGGCTCAATGCTGAGGGACATAAGAAGGCATGTGAGTTTCTCCGGGACCCAATACTGAGGGACATGTGAAGGTACATGGGCAACCCGCCATATTCCTATGTGCACATAGAGGTTGATATTGCTGGTGCGTTGAGTTTTGCTCCGCATCGAGCCAGGAATGATTTCGACATTGGGTGTGTTGAGTTTTGCTCCACCCCAACTAAGGATGTTTTTGACGTTGAGAGCGTTCAATCTTGCTCCGCCTCAACTAAAGGAAATTGTTGAGAACAAACTGATTTTATGTACAACTACTCTGGAATGTATTCATGTGATTTGATTAAAAGTTGAAAGTATGATTTTATAGAAATGTGTTTTCAATTAAGTATTTTGAGATATAATGATGATAACATGCCTGCTTTTGAACTAAAGATAGTTTTCACAAAATCTGTCACTCACTGGGCGTGTAGCTCATCTTTTATATGTTTTCTATTTTCCAGGTAGCATGACAGTTCCTGTTGCTGATCGAAGTTGAGGTTTGTCAAAAGTTAATGGTATCGCCGTCCTAGGAAGTGTGTTATCAACGGGCATAAGGGAAGTTCGACAGTGGAAGTCGATCATAGGGTCGACGACTGCTGTCCTCACGCTCCATCTTGGGCTATAGGAGGGTAGTTCGAGAAGGGGTCTGACACTATAGGTGACTCGATCTTAATCCTGAGTGAGCTATGAACTCCTATCTATGAGGATAATCCTTTGATCAGTATGGGTGAGAGTGGCCAGATTGTTAACTCAATATGCCTGCCATTTTGGGGATTTGTTTGAATAGGGGAGCGGGAATATATCTTCACAAGATAGAATTCACTCCTTGCCATGTTTAGGGTAACTAGATAAATTGCTCTCTTAAGGGCAAATTTCGGGGCCTGAAAATTGAGGCCTCACCCTCTCACTAGCTCAAGAGGAGTGACTTTATAGTTGGATTATAAACAATTTGTTCATTAAAGGGATGAGTAGTACTTAAGGAGTTAAATAAAACTATAGGGGTAAAATGGTAATTTGACCCAATTGTGAGTAATTTGTGAAGGGTCGACTTACTGTTGACTAGTTACTTTCGTGGATACAAAAATATATCTATAGTGCGAAGAGTGCAATTGTAGGTCTTTAGTGGAGTGACCAACATTTAATGAATATTTGATTAATCTACTTAAAAAGTTTAATTGATTAATCTCATATTACTGGAACTTGTAATCTATATGTCCATAAGATCCCCTTGCTAGCTCATTAAGGCTTTGTATAAAAATCAAATTAATAAGGGAGTTAATTGTATATGATACAATTAGTATAATGTATATAGATACATTATAATATAAAGTTATTTTTTATGATATTCAAAATTTATACGTTATGTTATAAGAGAGATGAATTTAAATATTAATTATTTGAATGAGATTCATATAAAAACTATAGGTTAAAATTAATATGAATGAGAGTCATATTAAAACTATAAGTTATGTGAGAGAAGGTTGTTTGAATATGATTCAAATTAAATTAAGTATGTGATATTTAGTTTATCAATTAATTAATTTTATTTAATTATCTATATTAAATATGATTTAATATATGATATAATTAAATTAATATTTTGTAATAATAATATTATTATATTATTAATAACTCCCACTACACATAGGGGGAATTACTCCTTCTTCTCGATAACTTACGGGAAAAGAGAGAAAGACAAAGAAGTTACAGAAGAGTTCTGTGAAAAAGAAAAAAATCTCTCTAAGTTTTTCGCTCACAAGTTCTCTCAATCTTAAGCTTCTTCTCTCTCACCAAAACCAAAAGAGAGCCCAAAACTCATCTTTGGTTTTCTTAAGAAGAGCAAGGAAGATTTTTTGGCGGTATCCCAAAAGAATTACTGTGTTCCTTGTTGGAGAAGATTTCCTACCTGTTGCTATTTGGTAGGAAGAAATTTATCCTACACTGAAGGTGGTCTTCAAAGGTAGAAAAATTTCTAACTCTTAAATTCTTCTCATTGACATACTAATTGTTATAGTTTATCCAAGTTATTTTTTCTTTGTAATTTGTGTTTTTTTAAAAAGAAATTTATTGGCACATGGCGATCACTCACTTCCGCTGAGGATTCAATTTTTTCAATTGATACCAGTGCCAAATCGTGCCTTTAAATTTTTTTTTGAAAATAAAATTTGGAGACAAGATGTGTATTTAATTATGCATTATGAATGTGGGTTTGCAAAATATATGTTCTCAATTTTGGCACCATGGATTTACTGTCTTGATGAGAACAAAATGTGTAAGAGCCCTGTTCGTAGATATTTCTTATTTGAATTAAGTTGTTTCTTAGCTTGTTGCACAAAATAGATTTTAACATTTCTGTACATGGATGCGTCGAGAATTACTCTAAATGTGCTCATGATTTGCAAGTTTTCCTATAAAGACCAAAGTATAAGTATTTATAGGTATCCTGGTGAGTCCAGGGTCGAACTCAGGGATTTGTGATAACTAGGCGCTGAGATTATAAACCTAACTATGCGGTGAACTATACATGTAATATATGCAATTGTTTGTTGTGTAAAACTATACATTAAGAATAAAAAGAATTTCCTACTACTAATAATGAGGTGGATGCGGTGAAGGTTAGTCATATGTCATTTAGTATCAGATTGCATGAGTTAAGAATGAATGGAACCATGCAATAGGAGTTAATGCAAGAGTTAGTTGTTACCTAAACCTTCTGAGTATAACTTCATACCTACAAACTGCAAGTGTGAATCCATCTCTCGATGTTTCGACGCCACATTAATCTTATTTCTAAGACGCACGGTAAGTTTGCGTTGGCAAAAGATGAACTACATTTCTGAAACTCATCTAGTCTTAATAAATGCTAAAGATTAACTATCCACTCTCTCAAGCTCGATAGTTATGCTTACTACTTATGTTTGTCAGACAAAGTCATGCAAGCTAAAGATATGCATTAATCAATATGTAATATGCTCAGAATTGCTTAAGAAAACTAACTCTTAACATCAACTCATTCATTCAAGCATGGTGTAAGGTGTTCAGTATAAAGATAGATGGAAGAGAATAGTCAATCAAACTCATATTAAGCGAATAGGTCATTCTCTCGAATGTCATTAACAAAATATAAGCAAGAAGGAGAAAAATGAAAATAAAACAGAAATGAAGGGCGTCAAGCCGCCACTGGCAACGTCTTGCTTCATGGAGGCTTGAGATGGTCGCTATCTGATACATAAATTCCATAAGGTGAATGTTCTTACTCACTCGGAGATGACTCTGAAAATGCTTAAAATCCTTCTCTCAGAAGAGCTCGAAATGGAGGCTGGTTATGGTGAGGGAGAAATAGTGCAGAGCTTTCGCCTCTTGAACTCGTCTCTCTTCTCTTTAAGAAGCTTTTGGGCTATTTATAGGCGTCAAAAGGTTGATATCATGATAATCTGACACCTTTGCATTAAATTTCACCCATGCTGCATAGACTTTTCAGATTTGTCAGCCTATTTGTTCTGCCATGATCTTGATAGGTTGCCACTATTTTTCGTAATGACATGACAGCTGCTTGAGCATGTTTGAGTTTCTTCTTCGACGCATGGTTTTCAACGCATGACCTCACCGCATAGGCTCGACGCATGTTCTCGCAGCAGCTTCAACTCTTCGTACTTGGTTGTTCCTACTTCTTTTCTTCTTAACCCTGCGTTAGGAACAGAAGCTTATCATTTTTCAGGCATTTTTCTTTTTGCAAGTAGTGCCAACTCATGTTGATACATTTTTCATCATTTAACTACCAAAATCATGCGTTTAACTCCAAAGTTACTCTAATTAAATCAAATAATGACTATAATAACTTGTATTTCTACAAGTTATCACACCCCCAAATTTGAGTTAATGTTTGTCCTCGAACATTTATTTGAAGATTTATTACTTTATACCGCCCATTTAAGTAAAAGCGCACTCTCTCAACATGCCTTCTACTCCTTGACTATATCAACAATCAGATAACCCTACCAAATTCCTTTTCAATCGACGCTTTGAAAATACTTCTAATTTTTAGATGCGGCAAGCTTATTCCTCAAAAATACCCTTACTCATTTCCAGTCAATCTGATGTCCTCGTTTTAGTAATGTGCCTTGGAGTTCAATCATTCGTATAGATTTTTTTTTTTTTGAAATAATGGACTTGAGTTGATCCGGGCGATCTACCTTCGTTTTGACATACCAATGATGGGATGCATGGAGGAAGCCAACATCGAGCAAATACCCTTTCACAACTTGGCACTTATCGCGTTCCTTTTTGGTTGCGTCGATAGTGGTACCATTTATTTACTTTGCGCTGATCTTGGACTCTCACATTTGATTATGGGGTGTTAAAAAAGCCATTATCAACTTAACTCTTAACAGGCTAATTTTATGCGTTGTCAGCTGAGTTGTTTGTCCAAAGAAATATTTTTATTATTATTCTATTATTATTATGTGTTGAACGCATGACTCAAATTATTCTTACCCCCAAATTTGAAGGCAGCAAGGTCCTCATTGCTGAAATCGAGTTAAGAGATTGCCTTAGAAAAATTTTTGTAAAAGAGGCTTGAGGCAAAGCTTGCAACGCATACTAACTCTTAGAAGTAATTTACCAAGTGTAATATCCTAAGGCTTTGTGAGTCAATCCTCTTATTTCAATAAGTCCACAGGTGAAGTGCATAGTTATCATCATGGAGGGTGGATGCAGAAACAAAAATAGGGCGGAGAAAATAATAAAGCAAGAAATAATTGAAAGCACAAACAAAAGAGAACAAAGAGATTCATGAATTGAATATTGTATTGATGTAAATGTATTATGCGTTGTACTATTTACAAAAAGAATTAAAATGAATATACAAAAAAATAAGAAAAGTAGAGGAAGAATCCCACAGAACACCCCCAAAGTTAAGTTCTCCCCGGGGCGTTGTCATTGTTGTCCGCAGGGGGAGGATTTGGATCGTCAAACGGGAGGGGTTACTGAAGGGATGGAGGATTAACTGGTGCTGGGATGCGTTGGACGAACACTTCATAGATATAATTCATCAAAGTGTTGAATTGTTCATCTTGACGCCGAGCTTGGCGTTGAACAAAACTCCGAAACTCCGATTGTTGTTGCGCCATCTGAGTCACTTGTTGACCCAATTGTGAAACTTGCTGAGCCAACTCTTCTTGCCGCTGGAGACTTTCCATCTCCTTGCGCCGAAGTTCATCCAGGTCTCCCATGATGGGGTGAAGGATCGCATCATCCAAGTACCTCAGCAGATCATCCAAGTTTAAATCAACAAACGGCAGCGGAGCAGAGAAGTGCCGCAAGTGGTATGGTTCTTCTTGATGATGTGTGATGTTAGTTGCTTCTGTCTGTGCTTGAGATGTTGGGCGGGCAGAAGGTTCGGTAGTTGGAGTTGGAAGATTGGAAGCTTGAGGTTCATGGCGAGGCGGTGAGAATTGAAAGGGCACTGACTCCTCAGGATCCAGAGTCAGGGTCGGCTCAAAGTGTGGTGGTGGTGGAGTTACCTCTCGAATGGTGATTGATTGAGGCGGGGAGAGGGTTAACTCCAGATGGGGGGGAGAAGGCGGCGAGACTTCCTTTGTTTCTTGGTTTAAATCTGTGATAGGGAGTGGAAGAGGCAAAGGAAGTCCGCGTTGGGTGGTAAGGGGGTGGAGTTGTTCATTTTGGATTTTAGGGGAAGGAGAAGGGGGAGTTGGTGGGGAAGAGGACTCCTCAGGGATTGGATCGATGGGAGGAGTGTAAATGGTCAAGGCTTGGGAGTAGGCGTCGAGCTGAACAGTTTCTTCAGCTTCACTAGGTTGTGAGCTCGACGCCTGAATCTCAGAACTCTTTTTGACCGTCTTCCTCTTCTTGGGTTGAGGTTGGGGGGATGATGGTTCTTGTGACGTTGGCGGCCTCTTCTTTGGGTTGGCCGCGTCAAGCAGATGTGGTGAGTCCTTTAATATCCGTCTCAAACTCTGCGCTGAAAGGACTCCGTTTACTGCTCTGACTGGCGCATCCTCCATGAAATGTGCGTTGGCGTACAGTCTTGTCACAAGAAAGGGGAAGAATAGCTGACCCCTTGGCTTGAAGAATAGCCCTTGAATCTGTGGGGCAATGATGCGTCCCACGTCCAGCTGAATTCCCCGCATGATGCAATAAATAACCATAGTGCGGTCCCTTGAAATTGAGGCGTCATGCATTGTGGGGAGCAGCAACCGCTTGATGAAATAGAGCCACAGGTTGGCCTCAGCGATCAAGCAGTTAGGCGCCAATGACTGAATACCCTTTGGGGAAGTGTTCCACTCTGACCCCGGTTTGGCGATGATTGAGAGGGCGTCATTCATTTCGGCATCTGTAGGTGTTGACATTATTCTGTTTCTTTCAGCCGTCGCGATGTTGGGCAGATCAAACAACGCGTTAATCTCTTGAGGCTCGAAGGAAATCACCTCATCTTCTACTTTGACCAAGTGTGCTCTTTGGTGAAGTGTTCCTTCGTAAAATGCCTCCACGGTGGTGGGTTGGATGACCTGGCCACTTTCACACAATTGCCTCCAACCCAATGCGTCGACTCCTTGTATGATGAAGGCAGGCAGCTCTATTGGCTCTGGGAAAAATCCCACTTCGGGGTAGAGCCCACTGAATTGCTTCTTTCAGCTCTTCGCCGCCTCCTTCGTCGGTTCCTCAACCACTTTTTCTTTTCCTTTCTCATTCCTTCTGATGGGACTAGCAGACATTCTCCTTGCGCTGCCTGCATCCGAATCCCGTATGACAACTCCAAGTGCCTTAGGCACCTCAGTCTTCTTTTTCTCTGGTCGCTCTGCTTTGGTGATCGCGACCTCCTTTTCTTTCTTCTTCTCCTCCTTTATTTTTTTTATATTTTTCTTGATGCGTTCAGCTTTGGGTGGCCTCTCCGCATCACTTACTTCCACTTCTACTTCTAATTCCGTCGCAATCTCTGCAATGCGACGGAGAAACTCGGCTCTTTGGGCGGCCTTTGCGATAGCTTGCTCACTAGCCACAATTTCCTCTTTTCTTTTCTTCTTGGTGGCGAGAAACGAATCCATCTTTTCTTTCATCTTTTGGATGTCATCTTTCAGCTTTTTAGACTTCTCTGCCGCTTTTGCTGCTAGCTGCTCAACAGATGATGCAGCGACTGGAGATGCGGCAGCCTCGGATGTCCCCGCGTCCTTTACTTTCTTACTTTTCCTTCTTAGCGGCGGAACATCTTCCTCGGCTTCTTCCCTGGCCCTCATTGGCCTGATTTGCTTTTCTTTGGCGGATTTCTTCTGTTCCACTGCCGTTATTACCTTTCTGATAGGTCTGTCATCGGAGTCTGATTCCTCAAGACCGCTTACTGCAGGGACTGACCCACGCGGTTCATTCTTCATCCTCTGGTCGACCAACCCGTCCAACCAGTCATTGTCTTCTTCCTTGATGGAGTCTAGAATATCTCCGAAGACGGTGGATTCGTCATTCCTTCCCACCATTTGGGCTTCAGACCGGTCCCTGAAGTGTGGCGGAGATGGGGATGATGTCGCCTCCAACTCAGGACTGTTGAGGCGAACGATGGTAAGGGGTTCAGATGTGGTGGAGGTAGTAGACGGATTCTGACTACCCTGCCTCGAGGATGAGGCCATAGGTTTAGGGCTTTTGGAGGAAACAGGTTATTGGGAAGCCATAGAGATGGTATCGGTGAAAAGAGAGAAAAACGGGTGAATCTGAAAACGAAAATCGCCGAAATTCGCGCCGGTAATTTGAAAACTGAGAGATATGGAAGCGTAACCTAGAAAAGGGGTGAAGAGGGGTTTATATAGGGTTTAGAAGGCGGAGCGTGTGGGTTATCGGCTCGATGCGTCAGGGGCATCATAGCCGCATTAAATGGTCTGACATCCGTCGATATCAGCCGACTTAAGCGCCGTCAGCCTTTTCGAATTCTTGATCTTAGCGATTTGACAGAATCACTTCAGATTCCCCTCTAGGCGTCGAGTTAATCGTATCGCATCGTTTTCGATGTCGACGCCTTGAAATTGAGTTCAGTTCACTCAACGCAATATAATAGATAGCACCAAACAAAATTTTTCAAAGCAACAAAAAAATAAAATAAAATAAAAATAAAAAAGTAATAATAATAATAAAAAACAAAAAATAAAAATAAAGTAAGTCAAAATAGATTAGAGATGAACAAAAATGAAAATTAGATAAAACAATGTGGTAATATACAAAGAGTTAAGGCGCGTCCCTGGAATATGAGTGTTCGTTGCCAATGTAGGACGCGTCCATCTTTTCCTCATTCGATCTTTGCTAGGTCAACGGTTACTTTGTCACGTTCCAAGTCATCTCTATAATATGGTTTCACGCGTTGACCATTAACTTTGAATGCGTTGGTGCTGTCTTCATTCATCAGCTCTACGGCACCATGAGAAAAGAGTTCCTTGATTACGAAGGGACCAGACCATCTTGTTTTTAATTTTCCTGGAAATAAACGCAGTCTAGAGTTAAAAAGGAGGACCTTTTGACCTATATGCAAAGATTTCTTACTGATGCGTTGATCGTGGCAACGCTTTGTTCGTTCCTTGTATATCTTTGCGTTCTCATAGGCCTGCAGTCTCCATTCCTCCAATTCATTCAGTTGAAGCTGACGTGCTTCTCCAGCTACTTTTAGGTCCATGTTCAATCTCTTGGCAGCCCACAATGCTTTATGTTCCAGCTTCAACGGCAGATGGCAGGCCTTTTCAAAAACCAGCGTGTACGATGACATCCCGATAGGCGTTTTTAATGCTGTACGATATGCCCATAACGCCTCGTTTAATTTGGACGCCCAGTCTTTTCGAGAAGAGTTAACTACCTTTTCTAAAATAGTTTTCAATTTTCTATTGGAAATTTCTGTTTGTCCATTTGTTTGCGGGTGGTATGCAGTTGCCACCCTTTGCTGCACACTGTATTTTATTAGCAAGTTGGAAATAATTTTGTTAATGAAATGCGTACCTTCATCGCTAATAAGGGCTCTCGGCGTTCCAAATCTCGTGAATATATTCTTCTAAAGAAAATTCGAGACTGTTGTCGCATCATTCTTAGCGCATGAGATTGCTTCGACCCATTTTGATACATAATCCACAGCTACCAATATATAGTTGTGGCCGTTTGATTGCGGAAATGGGCCCATAAAATCAATACCCCAAACGTCAAAGAGTTCAATTTCTAAGATAGAGGTAAGTGACATTTCGTTCCGACTCGAAATATTTCCGATGCGTTGACATTTATAGCATCTGATCGCATAGTCCTTGGCATCTCTGAAAAGAGTTGGCCAGAAGTATCCGCTTTGTAGGACCTTGGCTGCAGTTCGCTGTCCTCCAAAATGTCCTCCATAGGGGGAGTCATGGCATTGAGATAGGATGCGTTGACATGAAGTCTCTGGGACGCAGAGTCTGAAGATGTGATCTGGTCCCCTTTTGTAGAGTTGGGGTTCGTCCCAATAATAGAACTTCACATCATGCATCAACTTCTTCTTCT
Organism: Citrullus colocynthis; assembly: GCA_031780015.1. NCBI lineage: Eukaryota > Viridiplantae > Streptophyta > Magnoliopsida > Cucurbitales > Cucurbitaceae > Citrullus > Citrullus colocynthis. The sequence continues at coordinate 63,976 of QLSR01000260.1, forward strand.
GCTGTGCATTGAAGTCTTTGGGAAATTGCTTGCACACTAAGAAGTTGACAATGTCTGCATACCACGGCGCGGACTCGGTGACTTTCAATACAGCTTCATCTGGAAAGCTTGCATTGACGTCCAGCTGTTTACGATCGTGTTCCATATTTTCAAGTCTGGAGAGATGATCTGCTACGTTGTTCTCTGTACCTTTACGATCAATTATTTCAGCGTCAAACTCTTAAAGAAGCAGAACCCATCGGATGAGCCTCGGCTTGGCATCTTTTTTAGTCATCAAGTATCGAATAGCTGAATGGTCAGTATGGATGATGACTTTTGACCCTAGAAGATATGCTCTGAATTTCTCAACAGCGAACACTACTGCTAACAACTCTTTCTCTGTAGTGGTATAATTCGCTTGGGCTGCATTGAAAGTTTTGCTGGCATAGGCTATGGGGTGCAGCATTCTGTCTCTGCGTTGAACTAACGCAGCGCCCATCGCATAGTCGCTGGCATCACACATTAGTTCGAGTGGCTGCGACCAATCTGGAGCAATTAAAATTGGTGCTGACACTAGTGCTGCTTTCAGCGTCTCGAATGCCTTGAGACATTCTTCATTAAAAATGTAGGGTCAATTCTCCTCCAGCAATGAGCTTAAAGGGCGTGCAATTTTTGAGAAGTCCTTGATGAACCTCCTATAAAAGCTTGCATGTCCCAAGAAGCTGCGAAGCGCTTTTATGTTTGTAGGCTGTGGGAGCTTTTCTACGGCTTCAATTTTGGCCTAATCAACTTCCAGGCCCTTCTTGGATATCTTGTGACCGAGGACAATTCCTTCAGTTACCATGAAGTGACATTTTTCCCAATTAAGCACTAGGTTGGTGTCCTCGCATCTTTTCAGTACTTTCTCCAAATTGGCTAAACATGAATATCTCCATAGACTCTTCTAGAAATTCAGAGAAGATTGCCATCATACACCTCTGAAAGGTGCCTGGGGCGTTACATAGTCCAAATGGCATGCGTCGAAATGCAAATGTACCATAAGGACATGTAAATGTGGTCTTCTCCTGGTCTTCTAGGGAAATCATGATCTGGTTATAGCCCGAATAGCCATCCAAGAAGCAGAAGAATTCATTTCCCGCAAGTCTATCTAACATTTGGTCAATGAAGGGTAACGGGAAATGATCCTTCTTTGTCACCGCGCTGAGCTTCCTGTAGTCCATGCAAATTCTCCATCCCGTGACAGTGCGGGTGGGGATCAATGCGTTATTCTTATTTGGGACTACAGTCATACCTCCCTTTTTGGGAACACATTGGACAGGACTTACCCACTTACTATCAGAAATGGGGAAGATGACGCCTGCGTCCAACCAGTTAAGCACTTCTTTCTTGACTACATCTTTCATTGCTGGATTGAGCCGTCTTTGGGCCTCGATAGATCCATCTTTTCCTTCTTCTAGACGAATTTTATGCATATAGTATGTGGGGCTGATCCCCTTGATATCAGCCAACGTCCATCCGACAGCTCGGATGTGCTTTTTCAGAATGAATAACAATGTTGATTCTTGACTAAGGGATAAAGCAGCTGAAATAATAACTGGAAGAGAGTTACCTTCTCCTAAGTAAGCATACTTGAGGTGAGCTAGCAACACTTTTAACTCGATTTCTGGCGCTTCTTCCAGAGATGGTTTTGTTTGTTGGTTGATTCGATTCAAAGTCAAGGTTTCAAAAGTAGAATAGACCAAAGCACAGCATTGTTCAGGCTGCTACGCGTCCAGATTTGCGATAGTTTCATCATTTTCTTCAAGCCACCTTTCATGGGACTCATCATTTTCTTCAAGCCACCTTTCATGCGTTGGTATGGCGTCGAAGTTCTGGCAAGTTTCCTGTTCCCCTGGATATTCCAACGCCTTAAAGACATTGAATATCACTTCCTGATCATTAACTCTCATGATAATTTCCCCCTTGTTGACGTCAATGAGCGTACGACCCATTGACAGAAACGAGCGTCCAAGTATGATTGGGACGTCCTAAGTCTGCTTCATAATCCAGAATAATGAAGTCTGCGGGGAGAATAAACTTGTCGACCTTTACTAACACATCCTCAATCCTTCCTTCAGGATACACCACGGATCGATCTGCCAATTGTAGAGTAACTGTTGTTGGCTGTGATGCGATCCCCAACTTGTTGAATACTGACAGAGGCATAAGGTTAATGCTAGCCCCTAGATCACACAACGCTTTTCCTATGTGAATTCCTCCAATAGAACAAGGAATGGTGAAGCTCCCTGGGTCTTTCATCTTTGTGGGGACGCGTTCACAGACCATGTCACTGCACTCCTGCGTTAGAGCTATGGTCTCATGTTCACCCATTCCTCTCTTTTTAGACAGTATGTCCTTGAAGAATTTAGAATAGGTAGGCATTTGTTCCAACGCTTCCACAAGCGAGACGTTGATGTGCAATTGTTTGAGTACATCTAGGAAGCGTTTGAACTGCCTCTCTTTGTTTTTCTTCCTTCTTAGCCGCTGAGGATAAGGAGGCGTTTGCAGCTCGGCTGACATGCTTGTTGATGCGTCATTTCCTGATGAACTTCTTTGCATGTCAGCTTGTTTTTGTTGCGTTGATTTGTCAAATTTAGTTGTGAGGTTGGAATGATGAATTGTTGGTTGAGAGTTCTCTGTGTGGGGAAGTTCATTCATTGTTCTTCCACTCCGCAGTGTCACAGCTTGACACTGTTCTTTCCCTGAACTGCCCGTATCGCGTGGGGCTTCAGTGTTGCTCGGAAGAGAGCCTTTTTGCCGCGTCTTCAATTCTCCGGCGATCTGGCCAATTTGAAGCTCTAAATTCCGGATGGATGACGCCTGGGTTTGTAACAAGGCGTCATTCTTCTGCATATATTCCTTTAGAAGAGCTTCCATGGATGATGATGGACCAGGCGCTGACTGATGTGAATTTTGCCTCTGATGTCCATGGGAGAATCCAGATGATCCTCCTCTTTCGTGCATCGGGGCACCTTGCTGCTCAGGCTGCCGATTACCACCCCATGAGAAATTCGGATGATTCCTCCAGCCAGGGTTGTAGGTATTGGAATAAGGGTTGTTACGTATAAAACACACAGACTGAGGGTTCTGTGGGCATACTTCATACTCATGCGGCTCCCCGCATTCCACACATCCTGCAGCGTTCATTTGATTTACTGCATTCACTTGGCCGCCGCCTCTTGTATTCGATTGATTCAGGGCCATAGTCTGTAACAGGTTAGACATGGCGGTGATTTGAGCTTGCAATGCAGCAACACTATTATGCTCAGGTGCTCCTGACGCATGGTTTTGCCTGCGGCCAGATCGGCTATATCCATGGTCCTCCCAATCCTCGTGATTTCTTGATATTCTGTCGAGAATTTCCTTGGCCTCAGTATAAGTTTTATCCAGCAATCCTTCTGCTGCGGCAGCATTTGCAGCGGTCTGAGAGGCCTCAGTCAATCCATCATAGAATATCTCCATTTGAACACAGTCGGGGAAACCATTATGCGGGCAATTTCTCACCAACCTCTTGAATCTTGCCCAAGCATCGCTCAGGGTTTCTCTGTCTCTTGTTGGAAATTGGCGATGTCTCTTCTTCTTCGAGCATTCTCCGTTGGTGGGAAAAACTTTTTCATGAACTTCTCTATCATTTGGTTCCAGGTGGTGATCTCGCCTGGTTCCAAGGAATATGCCCACTGTCTCGCCTCATCTCTAAGGGAGAATGGGAACAGCGTTAATCGAATGTCATCTGCACTTATGTTTGGGATGGCGAAAGTGTTGCAGATTTCAATGAAGCTCTTTAGGTGAGTATGAGGGTCCTCACCAGGTGATCCCCCAAACTGTCCTGCTGTTTGCAGCATTTGAAGCATGACTGGCTTCATTTCAAATCTTGATCCTTGGGACTCAGGTCACATAATTCCAGGTGAAAAATTATACAAGATGGGTGACGCATAATCCCTGATTGGACGATTTCGATCATGTGCCAATAAGATGGGATGAGTTTGTTGATCAATCTGCTGAGCTTGAAGTTGTGCTTGGGCTAACGCATAGTTTACTGCTGCTTCTGTTCTGTCAGCCTCATTGTTAGCCCTCAAAGGCTGGTTGGCGTTGTTTGCTTGATTTTGCATCTTTTTCTCTCTGTAAAGTTGTTGCCGCCTTTGGAATGTCTTATTTCTTTTTCGAAAGGTTCTCTCGATCTCAGGGTCAGAAATGAACACAGGCTGCTCTTGGTTCATAAACTGTCAGATACGTCTTCGGCTAAACGCTCAGTACAGCCCAAGATTGAGATTTTCTGCATAAATCAAGAGATAATATCAAGACCTAAATTATCAATTCAAATCCCCAGCAACCGTGCCAAAAACTTGTTCGTAGATATTTCTTATTTGAATTAAGTTGTTTCTTAGCTTGTTGCACAAAATAGATTTTAACATTTCTGTACATGGATGCGTCGAGAATTACTCTAAATGTGCTCATGATTTGCAAGTTTTCCTATAAAGACCCAAGTATAAGTATTTATAGGTATCCTGGTGAGTCCAGGGTCGAACTCAGGGATTTGTGATAACTAGGCGCTGAGATTATAAACCTGACTATGCGGTGAACTATACATGTAATATATGCAATTGTTTGTTGTGTAAAACTATACATTAAGAATAAAAAGAATTTCCTACTACTAATAATGAGGTGGATGCGGTGAAGGTTAGTCATATGTCATTTAGTATCAGATTGCATGCGTTGAGAATGAATGGAACCATGCGATAGGAGTTAATGCAAGAGTTAGTTGTTACCTAAACCTTCTGAGTATAACTTCATACCTACAAACTGCAAGTGTGAATCCATCTCTCGATGTTTCGATGCCACATTAATCTTATTTCTAAGACGCATGGTAAGTTTGCGTTGGCAAAAGATGAACTACATTTCTGAAACTCATCTAGTCTTAATAAATGCTAAAGATTAACTATCCACTCTCTCAAGCTCGATAGTTATGCTTACTACTTATGTTTGTCAGACAAAGTCATGCAAGCTAAAAATATGCATTAATCAATATGTAATATGCTCAGAATTGCTTAAGAAAACTAACTCTTAACATCAACCCATTCATTCAAGCATGGTGTAAGGTGTTCAATATAAAGATAGATGGAAGAGAATAGTCAATCAAACTCATTTTAAGGGAATAGGTCATTCTCTCGAATGTCATTAACAAAATATAAGCAAGAAGGAGAAAAATGAAAATAAAACAGAAATGAAGGGCGTCAAGCCGCCACTGGCAACGTCTTGCTTCATGGAGGCTTGAGATGGTCGCTATCTGATACATAAATTCCATAAGGTGAATGTTCTTACTCACTCGGAGATGACTCTGAAAATGCTCAAAATCCTTCTCTCAGACGAGCTCGAAATGGAGGCTGGTTATGGTGAGGGAGAAATAGTGCAGAGCTTTCGCCTCTTGAACTCGTCTCTCTTCTCTTTAAGAAACTTTTGGGCTATTTATAGGCGTCAAAAGGTTGATATCATGATAATCTGATACCTTTGCATTAAATTTCACCCATGCTGCATAGACTTTTCAGATTTGTCGGCCTATTTGTTCTGCCATGATCTTGATAGGTTGCCACTATTTTTCGTAATGACATGACAGCTGCTTGAGCATGCTTGAGTTTCTTCTTCGACGCATGGTTTTCAACGCATGACCTCACCGCATAGGCTCGACGCATGTTCTCGCAGCAGCTTCAACTCTTCGTACTTGGTTGTTCCTACTTCTTTTCTTCTTAACCCTGCGTTAGGAACAGAAGCTTATCATTTTTCAGGCATTTTTCTTTTTGCAAGTAGTGTCAACTCATGTTGATACATTTTTCATCATTTAACTACCAAAATCATGCGTTTAACTTCAAAGTTACTCTAATTAAATCAAATAATGACTATAATAACTTGTATTTCTACAAGTTATCAAGCCCGTTTCTGTTATCGAGTTTGTACGTCTATGTCGTTCGAGGAGTAAGAGTTGCTGAGGTTGGTGTTAAAAAACGAACAAAAAACGGAGCAAAAATGGAGGAGAGGAAGATGTCTGTGCTTTAGTGTAGAGGACGCGCTACGCTGCAGCACAAAGGCATAAGCGTTGCGACGCTCGCCTTGAGCATTGCTACAGTACTACTTCAAAAGCTAGAGCTTTGTGATGCTTCCCATTAGTGTCGTGGCACTCTGATGGTTGAAGACACGCCCGTAAGTCGCTAGATTGTGGCTTTGAGTTAGGGCTGGGACAGTTTTTTCATTTTCTGTATACTATTTTATTTTCATTAATTAAATTGATATGATTTGATTATATTGATTATATTAATTTTTAGGGGTGCTCAAAATTGGTCTATTTTTCTATTTAGTTTAATTTTTGCAGGGGATATATGATTAAATTAAAGTTGAGATATATTGTATAATGTATGTCATATAGTTTAAAAATCCTACCTTAAGATAAACATAATCATGCATCATATTTAATATAAGTGTTACACTATTTGAATGTATTATATGATTAGCATGCACATGTATTATATTTAATACAAATGTTATATTATATAGTTTTATGTATAAATAAGCATATGCATGCATCATACGACAATATAATTGTTATATTATATGATTGAATATGCTTATTTTTTATTATTTAATATAAAGTGTTATATTGTTTAATGAAAATAAATATGCATTGAGCATGATATTACCATGGTAAACATAATTGTTATATTTAGCTAATGTCATTAGAATGCATGGTATAGGTTTTAATTTTTCATTAAAATATAAGTGTTATGTGTTTAATGAGACAAATTAAAATCTATAATAAAGAGTTGTAGGCAAACATAAGTTATGAATTAGTTTTAAATAGTTTAGAATTGGTTCACCTAGACTTATGTTTAATATTTCTAATATGATAAGAAATAGGTTAATCTACCGTATTTGTTTTAATAGGATTAAAATGAATGCAATAAGTGATTAAGTTTATAAAATATTTGCCAATAAGGGATTTTTGTCTAAGGTTGGGGTATTTAAGCTGACGAAAATGGAACGCCCTACCTAGAAACCAACTTGGAACGTGAATTAGTCAAATATTTTATAAGCATGTTCTAATCCCTACTTTCGTTCCTAATTGCTTGGTGAACTCTTTTCTTGTTTATGACCAAGGATGTGTGGAAGAGATGCCACATGAAGGGCATAAAAGTTGGACATTGTCGCACTCTACTTCAATGCGTTGAAGAGCCTATACAAAAAAGAAGTAAGAGGCCATGTTGGACGCATGGTCAAGACTAAGGTAACGCATGCTAAAGGTTGACGCATAGGAAGTAATCCAATAGCTTGAAGGGAAAGAAGTGAAACGCGTAGGAGGTAATTATGAAGACGATTGAAGCATTTGCGAAGGAAAGACGCATAAGCAAAAAGGAATAAAGTTATGTCGTGGAATATTGTAAAGAGATCCAAGTCTCGGAAAGGAAGGATAAATGCATAAGGAGGAACCGTGGAAAGAATACTATAGCAAACTGAGTAATGCATAGACTACTATCGAGGGATGTTCTCGAGTGTTGGATAAAGTAGAAGGTTGAGAAGTAAGCTTAAAGACTGGAGCAGGAGGTGGACGCATACTAATTTATCATAAGAGACATTTTAGTACAAGGAAAAGGTTAAATGAATAACCTTGGATAACAAGCACAAGAACGCATAGAGGGATAATCAAGGAATCCTTAAGGATAGGAGGAAGATCATGGGCGAAAACGAAGTGGAGGTGAACGCAAAGAGTACAAACACATAAAGGGTGGTTTTGAGTTGGATTTGGTTAACAAGGGTAAATCACATCGTCGGATGTGTGATCACACAAAAGAAGGATTTATAGTTAAGACTTGACATAAGGAAAGAAAGTTGGACGCATGGTATGATGCGGTAAGGTACAAACGCATAGTAGTGTGTGTTTGGGACATTGACGCCTAGTAGTATGCGATGGAGAAACGAGTTCAAAGGTATTATGGCGGAGAGTAAAGGAAGTAAGTAATGAAGCTAAAACCTTAAAGGAAATTCAATGGACGCATAGGGGCAGTATGATTGAATGAATAGTTGGTATATTGGAATATGTTGGGCGCATAGATAAGCTTAAAAAGGCTAGGTGGCTTCATATAGACTTGACACCTTATAAGTGGGTGTTAGAAGGCATGTTAAGTATTGCATGCAAGGTGACGCTTGGATAAATACATGTTTGGTTAAGCATGCAGCATGACATGTGGCAAACAAATGGCAAAAAGAGAGGAGAAGTGGTATGACAAGCCCTCTATTCCAAAGCTATAAATAGAACCTTGAGGGAAAAAGGAGCGACTGATGATACTAAAGTAAGAATTCTTGAGAGAAAGAGGAGAGAGAAGACAGAAAGGAGGAATCCTTGCGTCCGTAGTAGAAGTCTACGACCAAGAGAGAAGATATTCTTGACAACTTAACTATCTTATGTTAAAGAAGTTGTCTTGCGTCTAAGGGGTCAACCTTGCGTTTAAGGTGAACGATGCATTCAAGATAAACCTTGCGTCCAAGAGAGGTCGACGCATCCAAAAGAGAAGTAAAAAAGAGTTAGGCTGCACCTCACGTTAGCTATCAAACCTTGCGTTCAAGGGCAGAATTGCGTCCAACCGAGCTGACAGAGGAATATAAAGCCTTGCGTTCCAGGGTTAGAATGCTGCGTCTAAGAAGCTCGGGGAAGAGGAAATAGTAGAAAGGAGGAGGAACTATTCTTGAGCAAGTATAATGTGAGTAACATTAACATTTTTCTTCAAAATATGATTTCATGGGTTGCCAATGAGTAAGTGCGTGTGTTTTATTTGAAAAGCATTTGAGTACGCTGGTTATTTGTTATATGTTTATAAAACAAATGCTGATTGATAATATGTGATTTCATGATTTTACTGGAAAGCATGATGTTTGATATTAAAGCTTTGAACTTGAGTTTACTAGAAGCAAGCTGTTTTGAGATTATACGATTTTATTTGGAAACGGTTAACTTATGAGTTTTTGATATGATGTTTCCAAAACATATTTAGTGTATTTATAAAACTTTGAAAAGGGAACCCGAGGCTCAGGGACTTGGAGAGGCCAAGGGGTAGCCGGGATATAGAAAAGGTACCCAGTGCTGAGGGACTCGTAGAAGGAAAATGGGTAACCTAGATATGAATATAGAAAAAGGTACCCAATGCTGAGGGACTCGTAGAAGGCAGATGGGTAACCGAATATGGAAACGGGACCCCAATGCTCAGGGACTTGGAGAAGGCATTACAGGCGGCCCGGATTATGATACCTATATGCATATAGAGGAACATACGACGCTGATGTGTTGAGATTATTCGACATAGCTAGGGGTAATCGACGTTGAGAAGCGTAGAGTATCGCTCCGCCTCAACTAAGGGAAATTGTTAAGAATGAACTGACTTCATGTACAACTATTCTGGAATGAATTTATGTGATTTGATTAAGATGATGGAAAATATGATTTTACAGAAATGATGGTTCAAATTATGTTTTACGTAAATTGTGGGACGTGTGTAATTTGATTAAATTATTGAGGAATATGTTTTGCGGTAATGATGATTTAAATCCAAGTTTCATGATTATGGTGTAAAGATAGTTTGACAAAAACTACTACTCACTGAGCTGTAAGCTCACCCTTTCATATGTTTTCCATTTTTCAAGTAGCATGACAGTTCCAATTGCCGGTCGAAGTCGAGATTTGTCAAGAGTTAATGGTATCACCATCCTAGGAAGAGTAGCTTAATGGATATACAGAAAGTTCGATAGTGGGAGTCGACCAGTAAATCGATGACTGCTGTCCTCACGTTCCGTCTCGGGCTACGGGAGGGTAGTTCGGGGTGGGGTGTGACAGACATAGTCGTGAGAACAATGCCTAAGTGTTGGAATTGGGCGCATTAAACTTTCATGTAGTATCCGAGCCTTGTGGTGTAAAGCTTAGGCGTACATGAGGAGTAAAGTGTTGATCACGTGGTGTTAGCCCTAAAACTTTTCTCTTTATTCTCCAAGTAGGGCTATGTATGTGTGAGAGTATATGCAAGGAGAAATTAAAGGACCAAGTTGAACTAAAGAGATTAAGTTGGAAAATGAATTGATTTGGGTTCTTTCGTGTTAATAAAAATAATTATAAATAAGGAATTAAAAGAAATAAATAAAAAAAGAAATGAAAAATGAAAAATGAAAAAGACTTTTGGATAAGGAAAAGGAAATTAAGATAAAAAAAGGAAAAAACAAGTGGGAGGAGGTGGCATGCTTTTAGGTTGTTAAGCCATGCAGTTGGTGAGTCTGATTCTTCAGCATTGTTGATGTTGGTGTGAACAATTCCCATGAGCAAACCTTGAATTTCTTCAACCAAATTGCAAAGGAATGAGTGAAGTGTAAGTGCTTGGATGCCTTGAAGATTAGAGCTCAGGAACATGATGAAATTCATGGTTGAAGAGGAAGTGTGCAGTGTTTTGAGCAATCTGAGCAACCTGTGGTGTTTTGAAGTTTTCGAGTTGTAGAAGACGAGTTAAAAGCTAAAATTTTGAGGTTAGTAAGCTAAGAGAATCCTTAACATTTCTTAAGAATGATGTTTGTACCAATAGCAAGTAGAAGTTTGTAAAATAATAGGAAAGCCAGTGAGGTTTGGAATTTTCGATGAAATCAATAACAACCTTGAGATTTTGATAAATTCGTTGCAATCCAAGAGGAATTTGAAGCCCAATTTTTTGAGTAAGCAAGTTAAGACATTATTTAAGAGATTTATGGAAAATTTTTGAAGTAGTTTGGTTAAGAAATGAGTGAAAACGAGGTGTTTTTGTGATTGTTGTATTGTATCGAAAAGTAAGGGAGCCAGCAAGCAGCCCAAAGCCCATCCCCATGCCCAGTGTCACGATCATACTTCTTCAACCGTGCGACACCATGATTCACGCTCAATCATCGTCAGCCTTAAGGGAAATGCAAGTCCCAATCTTCTTTTCGCTCATTCTTTTTGAAGCTTCGTCGGACCTTGAGCGAGTTTCTTTCGTCCTCTGCCAAACTGAACTCATGCAAAACTGACTTCATTCGGCTTACACGTCCCCTTTACGTGCGACTTCCTTCCTTCGTTCATCCTCGTGATTCTCAACAACGCGACCCCTGTAATTCCACATCACTTGGGAACCTTGTTAAATGGGCTCGAGCCCTTCGTTGGGCCAAACAGGCTTATAACAATCTACCGACCTTCCTGAGACATTATACTGCTTATTAGGATGAGTCAAGATAATACCGTGTCAACTGGGACTATTGAATCCCACAAATGCTTTTGGATGTCATTCCAGGGTCTGGACGGCATCAGCTTTCTCTCTTCTGCTCGGGTCGGCTTATCGAGAACCATCATAATCACCCCATGGGTATTTTTCCAACTCGAGACCTCCTAGACATCCATCCATCCGGACATATCTAGGCATGAATCTTTCTGTGTCCATACTAGGTCAATGCTGAGCCAAGATGGCATACCGGGTGCTATATCGAACCTCCAGCCCATGGGAAGGGGCGCAATGCTGGCACACCCGTGTCGTCCGACACTGTCCATCGTGATCCCATTCCCAATGGAAGACGCTCAAGACACTTGTCTTGCAACACTCGCCCACGACATGACACACTCGTGTGCCACGGGGTAGCTTACTTAGGCTACAGGGCCCAGGGGTGGTGGAGAGCGGACACCATACCTCCCCCTATAGTACATTCTGAACAATTTTCTTTATGGCACCTATGCATATACAAAGTGGTGAGTGGTCACTCACCAGCGTAGAGCGCCCATCTGAATTTCGATTGACATGGAATTCGACGTGCTTTCATCTTCCATTAATATGGAACTAACTCTAGAGTTGCTCGTCCAAACTCGTGACGAGACCCCTACTTCTGAGGTCATGGCTCAGGGCCCCACATGGCCCCCACCGGGCTTGTCATTGACACTGCCAATGGCACCAATGCTCGTCTTCTTGCTTGTTGTTCAGCTTGACATGCTTTCCCACTTATCTTGGTGTGTTGGATGATGCACCGTCCTCCTCGGTCGCATCACGACACTTCACTTGGCCCTCTGTCATTACCAGATGTGTCGACACTCTTGTGTCGCCACTATACTGTCTGCACAAGTGGGGTCACAATCTACTATCACAATCTATTATCTCAAAGTTAGATTGTGACACCAACACACACAGTGAGCGCCCAACACACCCAATGTGTGTGTCCGGTCGCCCACCCCTGCGTGCCCACAGCCCCCTGATGCTCACGATTATTTTAGGTGAAATTGAGTTATTTTTAGGTTCAAATCATATTTTCTTGAATTTTTGGATATAAAATGAGTATTTTTGGACCCTAAGCTAATTTTAGGCTATTTTAAGGAATTTAGGGAAATTGTGGTAAAAATTCTAAGTTATGAAGTTTTGGAAATTAAATGAAGTCCTAGAAAAGCATACTTAGTACTATGATGTGCTAGGCTTAAATGGTTACTCAAGGAAGGTTATTTAAAGGTGGTGATTTGATTTTCAGGTCAAACAACAATAGGAGACGTGTATACGCCCGAAGGATCAAAAAGGATCTGTGAGTAACTATTTTCATTAAATTAAACATTATTTTCTTAAATGTTTTCTTTATGCAAGATGAGTTTGGAAAGTAAGATAAATTTTTGATTTCATACTAATTTTCTCTATAAGCATGAGTTTGCAAGCATGACTTATACTTGAGATTGCAAGCTTGAAAAGTATGTTTGAATGATTATTTGAAGCTTTATAGAAGCATGTTTATTTGATGATTGGTTTGAGAATTTTGAAGTTTTTCATGAATTTATGTATGTCGAAAAGTTTACTCTTTTAAGCATGCTTGTATTTTTAAATGATTTAAAAAGGGACCAACGCTGAAGGACATTGAGAAGGTATATGAGCAACCTTGAGATTATTGAGGATCTCAATGCTGAAGGACCTTGAGAAGACATTTGAGTATTCCTGTGACCCAGTACTCAAGGACATTAAGAAGGTACTTAGGCAGCCCAAGATATAGTTATTCCTATGTGCACATAGAGATAGTTGACGTTGTTATGTTGAGACTACTCCACATCATCTAAGGATGTTTTTTACGTTGAGTGTGTTGAGCTTGCTCCACCTCAACTATGGATATTTTAAGTTCAAGAATCATGATTTATGAGTTTTATCAAGCCCGTTTTCGGATGATTTGTTTAGTTGCTTTACTTAAAGATTGAGCTTGATTTCTATGTTAAAGATTATGTTTTTAGTTTATGTCACTCAATGGGCAACCCAGCTTATAGTTTTTCCTTGATTTCTTTTTCTTCTAGGTAACGAGCAAGTTCACGGTGCTTAGCCTACCCAACCTCGTCTGATTCTACTACGTTACCTTAGTTTGTAGATTTTCTTGTATGGAGTTGTACTTAAGACATGTTTACATTGTATAAGGGGTGGAGTTTGTGAGAGTGTGACCATGGTCTGTATATGGGTGTTTTTAGAATGATTCTTAGTTTGAAAGTTATGTAAATTACTTATGGGTTGTGTATGTTTATGAGAAAGCTAGTGTCTGTTGTTTATTATCAGTTTATCAATTGTTATATGTTTATAAGATTAAGACAAGATACATGTTTAATAGTAAGTGTCGTAAAAGGGTTGTTACTTGTTGCCTTCACATTCTTTCCTAGGTTAAAAAGGTACTTGGGAGAGGGTGTGAGAAGTTGGTATGAGAGCATAAGACTTTGGGCAAGTTAGGTCGTGCAATGTAGCTAGGAGCATGTTGAGTCTATAATATATTAATGTTATGATGTATTATAGGAAACATGCCCCTACAAAATAGACGAGGTAGGCAAGCAGACGTTGGAACTTCGTAAGCTACTGGCTCTAGAGAGGCTTCTGAGGGAGATTCTAGTAACCATTAAGCAGGTGTAAATATGGAAGACCATATATTCACCAGGATAGCTCAAAGGTTATTACCAGTGTTAAGACTGAATCCCGAGAAGAAGTACAGGATCAAGAGATTTAAAGCTTTGAGTGCCACAATGTTCGAGGGTACTGCTCATGTAGAAGTATGGTTGAATCAAGTAGCAAAGTGCTTCAGGGTTATGCGTTGTCTTGAAGATAGGATGTTAGAGTTGGCTATGTTCATGCTCCAAAAGGGGATGAGGATTTGTGGAGACTAATTGAGAATAATAGGAAAGGAGATGCAGAGGCTTTGACATGGACTGATTTTAGGAAGGCTCTCCAGGATAAGTATTATCCTAGGTCCTTTTTGAATGAAATTGAATCCCGACGAAAGCGTGTGATTGCGTTCTTTGATTTATTGAAAGAATTAAAAATACAAAAAGGAAAGAAAAGGTTAAGCATCATATCTTTGCCAATCTATAATTTCAATCTTCTCCTCGAACCGAACCGATAGTCTTCTCCTTGTAGTCTTCTTTTTCCAAGAGATCTTCCTTGCTATGACTATAGCAAGGATATGGTTTGTGGGAACCACTTCTTGAAAAAATAGAAGGAACGAGAAGAAGAATTTTCTTACAACTTTTCTAAGAAAATTGGGAGAATTTCTAGAGGAGAAGTTTTAGAGTAATCGTAGAGATTATTTTTGTAGAGTGTGTGTTCTATGAGGGCTCCTAAGGGCCCTATTTATAGAACTCTGTGGATTACTCTTAAACCTATTAGGATAACCCCTTTGTAGAGATTTTAAATTAAATATTTAATAATATCTAATATTAATAAATATTTATTCAAATAATATCTTATATTAAATAGTTTAAAATATTTAAATCTCATTTAAATATTTATTTTATGTAGAATCTTTAAATTGGATCCCATCTAAATTAAATTATTAATTATTTGAATCCAATTCAAATTAATTAATTAATTCTCCATCTATTTATTTATATGGATTTGATCCAAATAAATAATTAATTATTTGTAGCATATTCAAATAAATTAATTCTCCATATTATAAAGTTATAATTTGAATCTTATGGAAATAAACTTTATAATAAATCATGTAATTAATTGTATTCAATGCAATTAATATTTTTCCTCATAAATTTGAACATTTCAAGATTTTCTTTCAACATAGTTGATCCTTATTGATCCGTGGTGAGCTAGCAAGGGGACCTTATGGACCTACAGATTATAAGCTCTAATGATCCAAGATTAATTAATTAAACTCGTTAATTAAATTAACCTGCATTCATTAACTACAGGTCAAACCAGGGCAAACCACTATAGATCTATAGTTGAACTCTCATTTACTGTAGGACAAGTTTTGTCCATGGACATAGTCAGTATAACCAAGTCGATCCTTCACAAGCTATTCATAATTACAACTGGGTCAAATGTTCGTTCTACCACTGTAATTACCTCTTATTCTTAAATACCACTAATTTCTCTAATGAACAATTTGTTTATGCTGTAGCCATAAACTAAGTCCCTGTCGAGCCAGTGAGAGGGTGGAGCTCCTTGTTCAAGCCTCGAAATCAACACTTAAGGGAACTACTCATCTACTTACCTTATCTGGGAAGGAGTGAATTCTATCTTGTGAAGTTATGTTCCCAGCTCTCCATTTAGTCAAATCCCCAAAATGGTAGGCTTATTGAGTCGGCAACTCGGGTCACTCTCACCCATCGAAACCAAAGGATCAACCTCATAGACAGGAGTTCATAAGTCACTTATTAAGATCTGTTTGCTTTTTGGCCCTTAATCTCAAATTAATTAATTTTTAATTGATTGATTAATTAGTGTTTTGATGATAACAGACCTGCTTTTATTTATTAACCATTTTGGTGTTTTTAAGTGTCTATTATGTGAAGCTTGGAACAATGATTTCAATGCAATTTGACTCACTCAAATTGGAGTTCAAACGGAGAAGATATAGTCGAAACGAGCTTAACGAAAAAAATCCCAAGCTGATGACATGGCAAATCTTTTTAATCAAAATGGAAACAGGCTTAACGAAAAAATCCCAAGCTGATGACGTGGCAAATCTTTTTAATCAAAATGGATCAATTGAAAGGTACCAGTTGAAGCAATAGAAAAATGACAATCGGTGGGTTTTTTTTTTTTTTTTTTTGGATTGATCTTAAAAAGAAAATGATTTTAAAAAGAAAATAAATTTAAAAAGAAGATGAATTTAATATTATTATATATGTTTGTATCTAACGGCCAGTTGCTTTTTAAAAAGATTAATTTAATATTATTGTATGTTCGTGTCTAACGGCTAGTTACGTTTAAATCTCTACCATTCAATTTTCTTTTACAAAGATCTAATGGTCCAAATTAATTTGGTTTTCACCCACTTTTATTTCTTTTTAAACACTTCATCTTCTCCAAAATTTCACAACTTTTATTGTTTTTTACAATCCTCCACAATTCATAAGCCTCCGTTGTTGCTCTCTCCAAGCTTCAACTTTATTCTTTTTCTCTTATTCTTGAGAGAGATATATTGTATTGTGAGGATTTATTTGTTAAGTGCTTAAACTTGTAAATCCACTCTATACAGTGAATTTTTCAAGTGTGCTATTTGTTTTTCCAAACTTTTGTATGGGTTGACTCTTGATCCTGAAAAAAGAGTTGTTGTAACAGTTTGATCCTCAACCGTGTAAAGGATAGAGTTTGTTCTTACACCTGAAAAAAGAACGTTGTAGCGGTTCGACTCTAAGCCGTGGAAAGAGTCAAAGACTTCTAGTGAAGTACCCAAGAGGAGCTTGGGAAGTGGATGTAGGCCGGTTGTGCGAACCACTATAAAATTCATGGTGTCATTTTCTCTATCTCTCTCTTAATTTAATTTTGCAATTAATTTTTGTTATTATAGTTGATTGCATGAAATTAATTGCATTTTTTATCTCTTGAGATTAATTGCTCATATTTGTATATTTTGATTGGTCTTATTAATTTTCTATATTCATTACCAATTTTTTTATAAGAATAAATAGGGTGCTTTAAAGTGTGATCGTTAATTTCTTGTTTAATTCAAGGTGAATTTATTTGCATAAAAATATTGTTTAAACTACTTATTTGCAAAAAGTTTGATAATTTGCTTAATTGAGCCCACATTAGTAAAAACTTTTAGTTAGTTTTAACCCTATTCACCCCCCTCTAGGGTTGTCATACCAATCCTACAATTGGTATCAAAGCAAGGTTGCCCTTGTTCTTAATCAAAAGTTTTGTCAAAAGCTTTGTCATTTGATACCTATTGGTTGAGTTATTTACTCAAATAATTGGTATTAAAGTTGCTGCTCTTCGTCTTGGAGGCCTTTCTACTTCACCAAGAATTCTTTCAGGTCTCACCTTGGTCTTCAATGTGGCGGGTTCATTCAACAGATATCTCGTTGACTTCTTTCTCTATTATGTTCTTCATCATGACGGGAGGGTGAGTTATAACATTGCGTTGCTCATTGTCAAGATCTGGATGGTAAAGCTTCAAGTTACTCACATGTATGACAGGATGAATCTTCATCCATGAGGGTAACTGAACTCGATAAGAGGTTTTTCCGACCTTCTCAATCATTTCCACGAGTCCTTCATATTTCCTCACAAGTCGTTGGTCTCTTTGTCCTCGAAGCTGAAACTGTTTAGAACGCAGTTTGACCAGAACTTCATCCCCTTATTGAAACTTGAGGGATTTGCACTCCATATTTGTCCACTTCTTCATGCGATTTGATGCTTTCTCTAGACACGCAAATGCAACTTCTGAGGATCATTTCCACTCTTTGGTGAAGTTGTGCGCCTGGGGGCTGTCATCCTCATAGGGATGGTCTATAACGTGTGGTATGAGAGGCTGTTTACCACACACAATCTCAAAAGACGTCTTTTCTATGGAGGAACTCTTCCAGCTGTTAAAGCGAAACTGAGCCACGTCTAACATTTGAACCCATTTTTTCTGTCTTGCAACAATAAAGTATAAGAGATACTCTTCGAGCATATTGTTGAAGCATTCTGTCTATCCATCAGTTTGTGGATGATAATTGGATGAAATATTCAGTGTCGAACCCAACATCTAGAATAGTTTCGTCCATAATGTAATAGTGAATCTTGCATCACAATCACTAATGATACTGACAGGACACCCCATAGTTTCACAATGTGCTTGAAGAAAAATTGTGTCATCATCTCGGTTGAACACAACTTTAGAGTTGAAATGAATGTAGTGTATTTCGAAAACCTGTCAATGATTACAAGTATTGATTCGAACTCCCCAACTTTAGGTAGATAGGTGATGATGTCGAGAGACACACTCTCCCATGGTCTCAAGGGCACAAGTAGAGGTTCCAACAGACTCGCTAATTTTGCCCTTTCTACTTTGTCTTGCTGGCAAACAAGACAGGTCTTGGTGAATTGCATGACGCGTCTTGGAGGCTCGTGTTGGGTTGTATGTCCTAAAAACTCGTAGTTTTTGTAAATAAATGAATTTTAGTACATATGAAGTTATTCAAGTGAATTAATTATTTTTTAATTCTAAATCCAATTAAACTACGAACCCTTGGCTATTATCATGGGCACTTGGACTTTATATGGAGACATAAATAGGATCAAGTTCGAGTAAGTAGCCTAAATAAGTCTATAGTACATGGATCAAGTTAGGTACCTTTTCCTAGAGACACTATTGAATACGACTCGCTTCATGATTGTTACAAATGTTGTAAGGTGTCATAAATGAAGTGATCCTGATTTGTTCATGTAGAGACATGTGAGCGAGGGTATTCTACATAATAAAATTGTGTAAGACTGACCCTGAAATAATCTCTGTTACAAATTAACACCGTTTACGATTAATTTCACTTATCGATGACCTAGATAACTTGATCTGAATCTTGAGCTATCTATGAACTCCTATTTATTCAAAACTATCCCTTGATCTGCATAGGTGAGAGTAAGCTCAATAACACTGCTCAACATTCCTCCCATTTCAGGGATAAAATCGAGTAGATAGCTAGGGACATAGAATTTGCAAGACGGAATTCACTTCTACCCAACTTAGGGATAGTAGAGAGGTTGTTCTTTTAAGTATTGCTCCCAGGACTTGAACAAAGGGCCCTATCCTCTCACTGGCCCGAGAGGGAATGGATTTAGTGATTAGATCCTAAATCAATTGTTCATTAGAGGGACAGTGGTAGGTAAATCGGTATTTGACCTAGTTGAAGTTATGAACGACTTGTGAAGGATTGACTTTTCGATGACGGTTATATCAAATGGACACAAATATATCTACAATGAGGAGAGTGCAACTACAGGCTTTAGTGAAGTGTCCCGTTAGTTAATGAATGTTGGTTAACTAGGTTAAAGAGTTTGGCCGGTTAATCTTGGATCGTAGGAGCACATGATCTGTAGGTCCATTAGGTCCTTCTACTAGCTCATAAATAGACTAAAATCTTAGAAAGTATGGTGAACAAGTTTGAACCGTTCAAATCTTGGTTTAAGGAATGAAAGTCAAATGTATACGATATATCGACGTTTAATTACGAATTAAACGTACAAATAGAGTTAATTATAATATTTAAATATAATTTAAATATTAATCATATGAATAGGGATTTATATCGGTTTTTTAGAAAAATCAGGACAAGTGGAAAAAATAATATTATTTTATTATTTAATATTAAAACAATATTTAATTAATTAAATATTAAATTATTTTTTATTTACTTAATTATTTAATTTTTTAATTTTTTGTTGAAATTTAAAATCAATTTTAATTCAATTTTTGGAAATTCATTGAAAATTGATTTTAAAATTGATTTTTGAAGATTGGATTTTCCCACTAACTAAGCTAGGAGCTTGGTTGTCTTTTTCACAATTAACCAACAAATTAACCATTTTGTGTTGTCAAATTTTGACGCAATTGGATTGCATGTTATTCTATAATAAATAGAGATGATTTTGACATGAAAATGGTTAAGAATTTTGTGAAATTAAAGGTTAATTTTGGAAAATTCCATCCATTGTTCATCTTCTTCTCATCCTTCATTCCTTCTCAAATTCACCACAAATTTGGATCCCACCATCCAATCTAAGCCTAGAGAATAGTAGAGAAGACTCTTGTGGTGGTCTACAACCAAGTGGTGCTGAAATTCATCAAGAATTGAAGGAGAATTTGGAGCTTCTAGGGTAAGTGTTCTTGAAATTTTAGTTTTTCTTTTTAATTGCATGTTTAGTCCTCTAAATTGAGCATCTTAGAGTGAAAATTGATCAAATTAACTTCCGCTGCATGCTCATTTATCCTTCAGCTCGACCAAAAGTAGTCTTGTTTCAACAATACATAAGTTTTTTGCCAACCATTGTGTCCAGCCCATGACGTGTCATGAAACTCCTTCATTAGTAGTCTCCACAACTCCCCAAATCGAGGAACATATAGGCGATTGCCCTTGGTAAGGAGGAGGTCATCCTCTACCCAAATCTAACAGGTCTTCCCTTCTTTGGCTAACTATACCAAAGCTTGTGTCGCTACATCATTGATCAAGTGTGCCCTTATGGTTTCTCGAAATTGTTCCGCTCAAACTACTAGGTTTTAGATTAGTGAACAAGCATAGGGTTGCATGTTCGCTCTTCCGACTGAGGGCATCTACTGCTTGATTGGCTTTACTCAGTTTATGTTCAAACTGGAAGTCAAATTCCACCAAGCACTTCTGCTACCGAGCTTACTTGGACGACAACTCTAGCTGTGTGAAAAAGTGACATATCGAGCTGTTGTCCATCTTGACTACGAACTTGGAGCCTAACAGATACTGTCTCCAGGCCTGCAAACAGTGAACTACTGCCATCATTTCTTTCTCGGATGTTGCATACCTTCTTTTAGCATCATTTAGTTTCGTGCTCTCACGGGCGATGGGGTTACCGTCTTGAAGGAAGATGCTGCCCAATGCAAAATTGGATACATCAGTCTCGATTTCGAAAGGCTTTATCACATCGGCAGTTCCAAGAACCAGCCCCTCCATCATGGATTTCTTCAACCCTTCAAAGGCGGCTTGACACTATGGGGTCCAACCCCATTGGTGGTCTTTCCAACTCAGTTAACGATCCTGATTCGCGAGGATCCCTCCACAAACCGCCTATAGTAATTGGCTAATTCGAGGAAGGAACGTAGTTCTGTCACTAAGGTTGGCACCTTCCAGTCTGGTATCGCATGAATTTTACTCTCTTCCATGCCAAGTTGGTCACATTCAAACACATGTCCAAGGAAGTTTATGTGCTCCTAGGCAAATGAGCATTTTTCTCTCTTCACATACAGTTGGTTTTGTTTCAACTTTTCAAAGACCAACTGAAGGTGGTGCTGGTGTTCCTCCATCATCGCACTATAGACCACATTGTCGTCAAGATACACCATGAAATATTTGTCAAGATTCTCATGAAAAACCTAATTCATCAATGTACAGCAGGTGGCTAGAGCATTAGTGAGGCCCAAAGGCATTACAAGGAACTCAAAGACCCATACCTCATGACACACGTCATCTTTGGTTCATCTCCCTCATAAATTTGCACCTAGTAGTACCTTGATCGGAGATCGAGTTTCGAAAAATACTTGGTGCCATGGAGGTGGTCAAATAAGTCTGCGATAATAGGCAACGGATATTTGTTACGAATAGTGAGCTTATTTAGGGCTCAATAGTTGATGCATAACCGAAGTCTTCTGTTGCGTTGAAAGTGTGTATGATGCGTTATGCTCATTTTGGTATAACGCTGCGTTGAAAATCTCAAAAGATGTATACATTTATACGCAAGTTTTTCTATAAAAACTCAAGCGCAAGTTTGAATTGGTTTTCTTGGAGAGTCCAGGGTCAAACACAGGGATTTGTAATAATTATGCATTGAGAATGTTCTTTACTTTGGTGTGTTGAACTGTACAATAATTACAAGTATTTGATGTTTTCTATGATAACTACAAAGAATGAATTTATACAAAATGAATTGATGGATAAACATGTGGAGTGATAATGTGGGATGGAAAATGGATGAAGTTGTCAAGTACAAATATGTTCATACAGCATATATGAAAGGATGGATTTATGAGAAAAAGTAAGGTTAAGGTAGCTCAACTAGCATTTTCCTAAGTGTTACCTAAGTAGTTTTCATGCTACCAAACACAAGATTGAGAATACATCTCTCGATGCTTCGACACCACATTAATCTTATCTTTAAGACATATGTTGAGTTCTTCATGCAAAAATTGAACTTTATCTCTAAGCCAATTCTTTTCTTGTTAAATGTCTAAGATTAATCACAACTCTCTCAAGCAGACGATTATACTTCCTTAAACTTATTTGTTTGACAAATTTAAGCAAGGTTGAAGTACCCATTTAATCAAGATGAAGACATACTTAGTAAAACTTAGAAATGCTAACTTCATGCAATTAACCCATTAATCATTTAAACATTCATGGTGTAAAGTATTGAAAATGAGTATAGATGGAGGATTAATGTCAATCAAACTTATATTAAGAAAATAATCAAATCTTTCGATTGTCATTAACATAACAAGAAAGAAAGGTGAATACAATAAAGAAATGGAAATAAAAGTCATCAAGCCGCCAATGGCAATGTCTTGCTTCTTGGAGGCTTGAGATGGTGGCTATCTGAGACATAATTTATACAAAGGATGTATTCTCACTCTCTAAGAGGCGACTTTATAAAACTCTCTAAATCTTCTCACATAAGAGTTTGAAATGGAGGGTGGCTATGGAAGTTGAGGGAGAATTTGCGCAAAGCTTTCACCATTGTATGCTTCTCTCTGTGTTGAACATGAAGTGTAATGGGCTATTTATAGGCATCCAAAAAGGTGATCTCATGACGAGCCAATACCTTTACATTTAATTCCATGCCCTGCTACACAGACTTCTTCACATCTTCGATTCATTGGATCTATCATGATTTCATAAAGTCAGTTGTCCACTTGCATATTGACATTACAGTTGCCGCCTAGGCATCTGATTCACTTTTTCTTCTCAACGCATGGTGGTCGACGCGTTAATCTTCAAATGTTGTGACCTCAGTGATTATGGCAGCATCCTTTCCTTTATACTTAGATTATTTCTGGCTTCTTTTTAGCTCTATCCTACGTTCAGAAAGATACAAACTCATAATTTTCAGGATAGATGCTTTTGTAAACATAGTAAACGCAAAGTTAATTATATTACATAATTCAAGTGCTAAAATCATGTGCTTATCATCAATACTACTCTAATTACTCCAAATAAAGAATACAATAACTTGTATTTCTGCAAATTATGAGCTTCTGCCTTTCTTCTTTTGAAACAATATCAAGGCTCCATAGGGAGCTTTTGCCGGATGAATGAACCCTACGCTCAATAACTCATCTAGTTGCTTTCGAAGTTCTACTAACTCGGGTGGCGCCATCCGATAGGCGTTCTTCGCGGACAGTTTCACCCCTAGCAATAATTTGATCTCGTGGTTCATCCTCTTCTTTGAGGTAAGGACTTCGGTAGACTGTCCAGCATGACATCTCGGTACTTCTCTAGGACAAACTAAATGATTTCAGGATCAGTCTTTTCTTCCTTTCAACTGACTCGACTAAAATAGTAGATGAATGTGGGTCCGTCATGGGTGAGACCCCTCTTAAGCTAAAGGGTCGAGATCATCTTTATCCCATTTGGTTGTTCAATGTTGGTCTGAACAATTGTAGGGGTGGAGCCCGTAATTACTAAACATTTTTCCAACAGCATCATTATCACCTTGTACTCGAGTAAGAATTTCATCCTCAAGACTACATCAAAATCATCCATCTTAACGATCACGAAGTCGGCATGTCCACTTCAATTTCCCATCTTAATTATTGCTCTCTTTACTACTCCCATGATGGGTAAGGCTATAAAGTTGATGGATTTTATCCTCCTTGTGTCTCTCTCCCATCGAAGGTTTAGTCGGTGTGCTTCTATTTCGGTCATGAAGTTATGGGTGGCCCCAAAGTCGACCATAGTGCTCTTGGCCGATCTTTGTTACCCCAGGCGTCTATGTGTTGGGACTGGTGTGTCCTAAATATCTTGGGTCTTGTAGTTTAGTAAATTGTATATACATTTTATTTATTGAATAAAATAAGAAGTTATTTTATCTCTTTTATGCATTAACTCAATCCAATAAACTAAGATTCCATGGTTATTTAATGTAAACTTAAACATGTATGTGGTTGACATACAAGGTTGGATCATGTTTAAATAATAACCAAAAAGGTCTGCCATATAGGAATAGGGTTGAATGCCTTATTCTGGTAAGACTACGGATACGACCCACTTTGTTATTGTTACAAGGAGTTGTAAAATGTTACAAATGATTTGATCCTAATCGTTCATGTGAAGACATGTGAGTTGGGGTATCTTATACAAAGAATTTGTATAAGACCGGACCGCGAAATATTTAATTTCTCTTTGTAACGCTGTTAATTGTAGAAATTAACATTTCATAGGATGACTATAGGTAACTCGACCTGAATCTTGAGTGAGTTATGAACTTCTGTCTATAAGGGCAATCCTTTGATCTATATGGGTGAGAATGGCCAAATTGTCTACTTAATATGCCTACCATTTTGGGGATTTGTCTAATTAGAGAGCTTGGAACATATATTCACAAGATGGAATTCATTCCTTCCCGTGCCTAGGATAAGTAGATAAATTACTCCCTTAAAGGTTGATTCCAAGTCTTGAACAATGAGGCTTCACCCTCTCACTGGCCCGAGAAGAGTTAGTTTATAGTTGAACTATAAATAGTTTGTTCATTAGAGGGATCAGTGGTACCTAAGGAGTTAAATATAACTATAGGGGTAAAATGGTAATTTGACCTAGCTATAGTTATGAGTAATTTGTGAATGGTCGACTTACTGTTGATTAGTAAATTTTGTGGACACATAAATATATCTATAGTGCGAAGAGTGCAGCTGTTAGTTTTTAGTGGAGTGACTTACAATTAATGAATATTGATTAATCTAATTAAAAAGTTTAATTGATTAATCTCATATCATTGAAGCTTCTAACTATAGGTCCATAAGATCCCCTTGCTAGCTCATGAAGACTTAGTATAAGAATCAAATATTTTAGTTTAATTTGAAATGTTCAAATTAATAAGAGAATTAATTGTATGTGATACAATTAACATAATGTATGTAGATACATTATAATATAAAGTTTATTTTGAATAAGATTCAAAATTTATACTTTATTATATTATAAGAGAGATGAATATTTAAATGAGATTTAAATATTAATTATATGAATGAGATTCATATAAAAACTATAGGTTAAAATTAATATGAATGAGATTCATATTAAAACCATAGGTTATGTGAGAGAATGTTATTTGAATATGATTCAAATTTAAATTAAATATGAGATATTTAATTAATTAATTAACTATTAGTTAATTAATTTTTTATTTAATTATATTTATTAAATAAGATTTGATATAATATAATTAAATTAATTAATAATAATATTATATTATTATTATATTAAAAATAACTCCCACGTAGTGGGGAGTTATTATTGCTCTCTCTCTCTCTCACTGTTTTCACGTAAAGAGGGAAGAAGGAAGAGGAGAATAGCTTTTACATAGAAGAGTTAGGTGAAATTTAATTCTCTCCCTCTCTAATTCTCTCTTCTTCCTCTCAAATCTTTCCCTTGCCAAAATTCAAAGAGAGCCCACAACTCCTCTTTAATTCTTCTCAGAGAATAGCAAGGTTGCCATTGTAGTGGTGTTCCAAAGGAGAAGAGTTCTTGTGTTTTGTTGGAGATTCTCGCGAGTTCGTGACTTGGAAAAAAGATTTTCACATTAAAGAAGGTTTTCAAAGGTTGGATATACTCCTAATCTCTAACTCTTCTTTAAAAGCATGCTAATACAGTAGTTTATCCTGTATGTTTATTTTCTGTAATTTGGTACTCCAAAAACAAATTTAATGGCACAAGGCAGTCATTTGCTTCCATTAGGAATTCGATTCCTTCACTACATACACGAGCCCTAGCTCAATGGGTTCCTTTGTTTCTCCTATCTTCCTTTAGAGAGCTAGCAGGAATTTCAGCACTCCCATTCGAGAGTATCCTCCTCTGTCGATGGGGTTTCAGTGTCTAGGTGGTCAATCTTGCCATTTGAGTCAGTTGTCAGAATGGCTTGGAAGGCGTTAAACATAGTTCGTTTCAGACATTCACTCACCATGTGTGGTCCTTTGCATATGAAACATTGTAAGGGACGGTAGTGATTGTTCTACTGGTTGGACCCCTGCCATGTATTCCTGTTCTTTTGCCGATGGGGCTGGTAGGGCTTTTGATCGCCATTCGAGTTTTTGTCTCCCCCGACATTTCAAGGAGGGCTTGAGCGGTTATTTTTATTTCCTCCGCTCAAGGGAGTTGGCTGTCGTCTCACCTCTTGGGAGTCATTACTAAGGTCAAACAATCATTCGACTGCTGCATAGGCAAATGTAAGGTCTTGTATCCTCTGTTCATACAGTTTGGCCTTCACCCACAGTTTAAGCCCTCTGACAAAACATAATACTTTGTCTTTCTTGGATATATCACATATGTCCAACATTATTCCTGCAAACTGTTTTACGTAGCCTCAAATAAGGCATGTGTGTTTCAACTTCCAAAGCTTTCGACGTGCCAAGATCTCGACATTTTCAAGGAAGAACTAAGAACGCAGATCCTATTTTAGCCTATCCCAAGTGTCGATAGTGCAACTACCCTATTGAACATCCATATAACAGGACCTCCACCATAACTTGGCATCGTCTGCCAGGTGCATCGTCGCCAAGGTGATCTTCGACTCTTCAGCAGTCGTTTTTGTGGCCCTTAAATACTGCTTCATGTTGAATATGAAATTCTCTAAACCCTTAGCGTCTCAAGCCCCACAGAAGGGCTTGGGCTCGGGTATTTTCTCCTTGTTAAATTGAACCGCACCCCTTATTGGGGTTTGGTTTCCCACTGCTCTCATGGTGAGATTCACTCTTCACTAACGTCCACACTCTCTGTCATGACGACATCAAGCGCAACTCTGAAGTCTTCTGACAATTCAGTTACCATCTAGATTATTGCCTTCTGGGAGCTATCTAGCTCTTTGACACACTCCTCCATGTAGGCCACTAAGCCTAACGAGCTGTCCCCACATTCAAAGCTACTAGGTCTCGTAGCTTTTGTCTCTAAGGTCTCAACCTTTAACATCAACTCTTTGACAGACATCCTGTTAATAACGTTATAAAAGTGCTACTTTTCCTAACTTAATTCGGGGTTTTGTGAATTTTATATGTTTATTATGCTATTTTGTAGAGATTTGAGCGAATCATGCATAAGGAAGTGTTATGGGTCGTTTGAGGTTGATTTGGAGCTATCAGAAGTGAAATTGAACACCCGGAGCTCAAGGACGTGGAAAAGGACGAAAATGCCCCTGACGAGCACAGCTTCGCTTAACATTACGCTCAGCTTTACGCTAGAGACCCGAGAGGAAAATTGGCGAGAGCGTAGCGCACAGCGTCACTAAGCTCTGGGTAGGCGCTCGACTTTTACCTAGAGCGTTGAGCGTTGCGACACTCTCCAAGAGGGATTTCTTCATTTTTAGGGTTTAAAGGGAGGAAAAATAAAATGGGATTTCATGGAGGCCGAGGATTTCTTCCAAATATCTTATTCTCCTTCATAATTCTACCCTCTTCATTTAAAATTTTCATTTTATTTTGGGTTGTAGCATGGATTGGATGCTCTCTCCTTCAATTTCTTTGTTTATGGAGATGTTGAGGTAAGTGATTTCTTGTTCTTGAGAGCAAAATCCCATGTAATTTCTTAAGATTTGATTTTTGTATAAATTTCATATTATGGTTGTGTTATTTGAATCTTGTGCAAATTTAGATCTATATTTTTGGATGGATTGATGCCCCTCCCCTTGAATATATATCTTGGCTAATTGATTTTGCTTGTGCGTTTCCTTCATGTTCGTCTATGTTTAAAATCGTTATGTAGCAAGAGTATTAGTATGCATGTTAGGTGTACTGGCTGTTCATAGCTTAGAATGTATGCTAAACCTAGGTTCAATGATAAATTGATTAAGTAAGTTAGACTTTCCCATTAATTAATCATGCATTGGAACTCTTAAACTTAATGCACTTGTTCTTGGCCTTAATTGATTACTATCGAACCCAATTAGGACCCAGGGCTTGTAGTTTGATTGAGGCTTAGGTTTTAATTAATAATTAGAGCGCGTGATTATCTTAATTCAATTAGTTGGCTACCTGTAGCATCGACTAATTTAATTAAGTTAAATAAGTCGGTGTGTAAGCAATCTAATATGTGTTTAATAAAAATTAAGTCGGTGATAGAAATTGCATAGGAATCCAATTGCTCTCGAGAACTTGATTATCTTATTCGTGTTTACATTACCTGTTGCTTTTATAGGAAATTAGCTTAGCAAAACAAAGACTATTGTCCTTGTGGTTCGACCTGGACTTGCCACTGTTACTATGCCATCGTAGTAATAGGAGTAGGATTCGGTATTATAAATTTATTTTGATAGGATTCTCTTTGGAAATTTAAACGACACCAAAGAGAAAAAGCCTCTATCACCCGTCTAGGTGGCCAGCTACCACATCAATTCCATTGGCTTTCTCAGAAATTTCCTGTATCCGCATTTCCAAGAAACGAATAGTACCGGGGACTTCCCTCAAGTAGAGCATCTGTTCTTCTATCTCTACCAATCAGTCCACATGGGACTTGCTTAGTTGTTTTGTGGCCGATATGATTATTGACTTCTCTTTTTATGAGTCGTTTTGGCTCTGATACCAATTATCACAATCCCATCTTCACGCCTCATTAAGTGATCGTGTGATACTTGTTTTAACTCACAAACAAGTCAACCTAACCAAATTCGGATTGCTCGTGGCACACCGAGTGCCTCTTGTAATCTTTATCCTCATTTTTGGAGAAAATAGTTTTAGAAAACGGGTTTAGAGGAAAAGGTTTTCAAAAACATTTGAAAACATGTTTGAGAAAAGAAAGTTTCTTGTAAGGCTAGAAAGCAATAAGGGACACCAACGGCTTAATAGCTCACAACTTTGAGTGTGAGGATATGATGATTAATCTTGCCCCCATATAGTATATTATAAGCATGTTTTAGAAATGCCACCCTTGTATATGTAAATTGATTAGCGGTAAATACATAAGATGAAAGCATGATAAAAAAGGGTTGAGGTGCGCCTGCAGCCCTGGGCAACATGCCATGGACAAGCATGATGGTGACACCCAGCACGCCTAGTGTGCATGTCCTACTGCCAACCCGTGTGCCAGCGCGCACCCACAGCCGCCTCGTGTTGCCCTTTTGAAGGCCTACGAAAATTTTAGGTGAAATTGAGTTATTTTTTGGTTCAAATCATATTTTCTTGAATTTATTGCTATAAAATGAGTACTTTTGGACCCTAAGCTAATTTTAGACTATTTTAAGGAATTTAGGGAAATTGTGCTAAAAACTCTAAGTTATGAAGTGTTGGGAATTAAATGAAGTCCTAGGACGTATAGGCTTGAAGGATCGAAAGGATCTGTGAGTGACAATTTTCATTAAATCAAACATTGTTTTCTTAAATGTTTTCTCTATGCAAGATGAGTTTGGAGAGTAAGATAAATGTTTGATTTCATACTAGTTTTCTCTATAAGCATGAGATTACAAGCATGACTTATAATTCAAATTGTAAGCCTGAAAAGTATGTTTGAATGATTATTTGAAGCTTTATAGAAGTGTGTTTATTTGATAATTGATTTGAGAATTCTTAAGTTTTTTATGAATTTATGTATGTTGAAAAGTTTACACTTTTAAGCATGATTGTATTTCTAAATGGTTTAAAAAGGGACCAAATGCTGAAGGACATTAAGAAGGCATATGGGCAACCCTGAGATTATTGAGGATCTCAAAGCTGAACGACATTAAGAAGACATTTGAGTATTCCTAGAACCCAGTACTAAAGGACATTGAGAAGGTACTTAGGCAGCCTGATATATCGTTATTCCTATGTGCACATAGAGAGAGCTGACATTGTCGTGTTGAGACTACTCCACATCAGCTAAGGATTTTTTCGACGTTGAGTGTGTTGAGCTCGTTCCACCTCAACTAAGGATATTTTAAATTCAAGAATCATGATTTATGAGTTTTATCAAGCTTGTCTTCGGTTGATTTGTTTAGTTACTTTACTTAAAGATTGAGTTTAATGTCTATGTTAAAGATTATGTTTTTAGTTTATGTCACTCACTAGGCAACCCAACTTATAGTTTTTCCTTGATTTCTTTTTCTTCCAGGTAGCGAGCAAGTTCACGATGCTTAGCCTACCCAACGTCGTCTGATTCTGCTATGTCACCTTAGTTTGTAGATTTTCTTGTATGGACTTGTACTTAAGACATGTTTACATTGTATAAAGGGTGGAGTTATTGAGATAGTGAATATGGTTTGTATATGGATGTTATGAGAATGGTTCTTAGTTTGAAGGTTATGTAAATTACTTATGGTTTGTGTATGTTTATGAGAAAGTTAGTGTCTGTTGTTTATTATCTTTTTATCAGTTGTTATATGTTTGTAAGATTAAGACAGGGTACAGGTTTGACAATAAGTGTCATAAAAGGGTCGATACTTGCTATCTTCACATTCTTTCCTATGTTAAAAGAGTACTTTGGAGAGGGTGTGAAACATGCAACAGTTGATTTGATTTTATTAAAGTGTTTAATAAATGATAATCAAAGTTGTTAAATTATGCAATATAAGAGTTATATTGAGCGAATTGATGAAGGACTTAGATAAACTAATTAGCCGGATTTACCTAAGTAATAAACCCTAGGTTTAAAACACTTAGCTGGAGGAAAAAGATATATATTCTATGTCATTTTCTTCTCACATTTCTCCCTAAAAGTTCACACCGTGAGATCTATGCTCGACCTCATGGCACCTCGATTTGTGTCCCCCTTCGAATGGTGTGTGCATAGGTCAATATCAAGGTGTGGAAGAGTGGGAAAGGGACGTGTGTCAACACATCCTACGGTCTCCTCTATTAGTTTGCTAGATAATTTTTATGCTCGGCCTCATGGCACCTTGATTTGTGTCCCCCTTCGGATAATGTTTGCATGAAATTTATCTCAAACTCCTAATATGGATAGGGTTGCTTTAGTTTTTGCCTCAATCGATTTTTCCCTTCGATTGGCTCATTGGGGCAGAACTCTAGGATCTAAAATGAAGGGTTACACTTACAAAAAATTGTTAAGTTAACGATTTTTTGGTCAAATGAGTGGTGACTAATCACTATAGGAATAAAAGTTATTCTAGTGTAATAATTAATTAAGAATATCTCAGTTCAATGAATGGATGACTGACTACCCTTCGGTGGCTTTTATCCTAAATCACTAAAGCATCATTGCAAAATTAGATGTTAAATTTGGATACATTAAAAATTTTGCTAAATATTGACTGGGTTATATGAGTTATGCATTTTTCTAATAGAAATAATCTGTATGTTTTAGCATCTTCAATCATGTCAAGCACTTTTATTACATTGCTTAGTGCTAAAAAAATGAATGGTGAAAATTACACTTCTTGGAAAAATACGATTAACACTGTACTCATCGTTGAGGACCTAAAATTTGCTATCAATGAAGAGTGTCCTCAAATTCCTGCTCAAAATGCGTCACAAATTAATGTTCGTGATGCATATGAGAAATGGGTGAAGACAAAATGAGAAGGTAAGAGCATATATTCTTGCAAGCTTATCTAAAGTCTTGGCAAAGAAACATGAAACCATGATCATTGCTCGTGCGATCATGACTTCACTACAAGAGATATTTGGACAATTGTACTCACAGATCAAGCATGATGCTCTCACTTACAATGCACGTATGAACGAGGGGGCCTCAGTGCGAGAACATGTTCTCAATATGATGGTCCACTTCAACGTGGCAGAAATGAATGAGGTCATCATCGATGAGGCCAATCAAGTTAGTTTTATTATGGAATAATTATCTGAGAGTTTCCTACAGTTCAAAACCAATGTTGTTATGGACAAGCTGAACTACCCCCTCACTACCCTCTTGAATGAGCTACAAACTTATGAGTCCATGCACAAAGGCAAAAGACAACATGGGGATGCAAATATTGTCAGTTCCTCTAAACAACTCCGTAGAGGTTCAACCTTTAGGATAAAGTCTATTTCTTCCTCTGGCAAACAATAAAAAATAAAAAACTGAAGAAGAAGGGTAATAAGAGAAATAAAACTAACCAAGTTGCAACCCAAAAGGGCAAGCTTAAGGCCAAGGTTGCAAAAGAAAATTGTTTCCATTGCAATCAAGATGGGCACTGGAAGCGGAACTACCCCAAGTATTTGGCAAATAAAAAGGTCATACAAGGTAAATATGATTTACTAGTTTTGGAAAGTTGTTTAGTGGAGAATGATGATTTTTCTTGGATAATTGATTCAAGGGCCACTAATCATGTGTGTTATTCTTTTAGGGGATTAGTTCCAAGTAGCAGCTTGGGACCGGTGAGATGACGATGTGAGTTGGAACAGGGTAGGTCGTCTCAACGGTTGCAATGGGAGGCGTCAAATTACTCTTTCGTAAATCTTTTATTTCATTAAAGAATGTAGATGTAATTCTTGGTTTGAAAAGGAACTCGATTTCTGTTAAATGTTTGATAGAAAAAAATTATTCCATCAATTTCAATGTAAATAAAGCATTTATTTATAAAGATGGTTTTCATATTTGTTCTACAAACTTAAAGAGTAATTTATATGTGCTAAGGTTGATAGCATCTAAAGCACTTCTAAATATTGAAATTTTCAGAACTGCAACAACTCAACATAAAAGACAAAAGGTTTCTCCGAAAGAAAATGCTCATCTTTGGCATTTAAGATTAGGTCACATAAATCTCAATGGGATTGAGAAATTTGTTAAGAATGTACTTGTAAGTGAGTTAGAAGAAAACTTTTTACCTATATGTGAATCTTGTCTTGAAGGCAAAATGACAAAAAGACTTTTTACTGGAAAATGTTATAGAGCCAAAGAACTCTTAGAACTTGTACATTCAGAACTTTGTGGTCCAGTGAATGTTAAGGCAAGAGGAGGGTATGAATACTTCATCTTTTCTATAGATGATTATTCAAGATACGAGTTTCTTTACCTATTGCAACACAAGTCTGTAGCACGTTAAAAGTTCAAAGAGTATAAAGCTGAAGTTGAAAACTTGTTAGGTAAAACCATTAAAACATTTTGATCAGATCAAGTGGAGAGTATATAGATTTAAAATTTCAAAACTATATGATAGAACATGAAATTGCATTCCAACTCTCAGCACCTGGGAGATTATTGATGAAGGTTCTTAATGCTTTGCTTAATTACCTAGTTTCAAGAAATTAGTAATTAGGGTTTAAGTAAAAGAAAAGATTGTTTTT
Source organism: Citrullus colocynthis (assembly GCA_031780015.1). Classification (NCBI taxonomy): domain Eukaryota; kingdom Viridiplantae; phylum Streptophyta; class Magnoliopsida; order Cucurbitales; family Cucurbitaceae; genus Citrullus; species Citrullus colocynthis. The sequence continues at coordinate 97,393 of QLSR01000260.1, forward strand.
GAAAGATTCAATCTGAATAAAAGACTTCTGGATCTAGGTGTTGTGTTAACTACGTCAAGAGTTAAGCAATTGTGTTTACTAAACCTCTGATGAAATCTATTCCCTAAAACGACTCTTAGTTGATAATTTTCATATTTTGACCACTTTTATCTGCTTTCTTAGATTAGTTTACCTTAAGTGTCATTACAGTTTGGTCCCCTAAATAAAATTGGAAAGATCTCTGAATAGCTAAAAGAATAATCAAACCAATTTCCTAAAGACGAAACTCAGCCTTTCAAGTCGTTTTAACTATATTATAACTTGATCCATACACTTGTGGTAACACCAAGTTTTGACACATCAATTCCTGCCAATGATGCCAAAAACTTGATGTGCCAAAACATGGTGTTACGTATGGGTCAATCGTGTTAAATGAACTTTCCAATGAAATTACTGAAACTTCAACAAGAGTTGTTGAAGAAGCTGGTACATCAACAAGAGTTGTTGATAGGGCTTCATCAAGTCGTATACTTCCTCCTCAAGAGTTGAGAGAGCCTCAATGTAGTGGGAGGGTTATAAACTCACCTACTAGTTATTTGGGTTTACCTGACACTCAAGATATCATACCAGATGATGAAGTTGAGGATCCATTGACCTATAATTAGACAATGAATGATGTGGACAAGGATGAATGGATTAAAGTTACGAATCTTGAAATGGAGTCAACATACTTCAATTTAGCCTGGGAACTTGTAGATCAACCTAATGAGGTAAAATCTATAGGTTGCAAATGGATCTACAAGAGAAAAAAAGGTGTAGATGGTAAGGTGCAAACCTTTAAGGCTAGACTAGTGGCAAAGGGTTATACCCAGGTTGAGGGAGTGGACTATGAAGAAAATCTCACATGTTGCCATGCTTAAGTCTATTAGGATACTCTTGTCCATTGCTACATATTATGACTAAGAAATATGGCAAATGGACGTCAAACTAACTTTTTGAATGGTAATCTTGAAGAGACCATCTACAAGAAACAATCAAAAGGATTCATTCAACAAGGTCAAGAGAAAATGGTTTACAAGCTTAATCGGTCCATTTATGGATTGAAACAGACATCTCAATCTTGGAATATAAAATTTGATACTGCGATCAAGTTTTACGACTTTGACCAAAATGTTGATAAATCTTGTGTCTACAAGAAAATCATTAACAATTCAGTAGCTTTCTTAGTGTTGTATGTGGATGATATCCTACTCATTGGGAATGATGTAGGTTTATTGACGAATGTAAAGAAATGGCTAGCTGCCCAATTCCAAATGAAAGATTTGGGAGAGGAGCAATTTGTTTTAGGGATCCAGATCATAAGGAATCGTAACAACAAAACGTCAGCCTTGTCTCAGGCATCGTATATTGACAAGATGCTTGTCAGGCATTCGATGCACAATTCCAAGAGGGACTTATTACCTTTTCAGCATGGAATTGCATTGTCTAAGAAACAGTGTCCTAAAACTCCTCAAGAGGTTAAAGAAATAAGATGGATTTCTTATGCATTGGCTATAAGCAGCCTTATGTATGATGTGTTGTGTACAAGGCCTGACATTTGCTATGCAGTTGAGATTGTTAGTAGATATCAGTCCAATCCTGGATTTGATCACTAGGCTGTAGTTAAAACCCTCCTTAAATATTTTCGAAGAACGAGAAACTACATGCTTGTGTATGGGGCTAAGGATTTGATCCTTACAGGATACACAGACTCAGATTTTCAGACTAACAAGGATTCTAGAAAATCCACATTAGGATCAATGTTCACTCTTAACAGCGGGGCTATAGTTTGGCAAAGCATAAAGCAAGATTGCATTGTTGACTCTACCATGGAGGCAAGGTATGTAGCTACTTGTGAAGCTACTAAGGAGGCTGTCTAGCTTAGGAAGTTTTTGACAGACCTGGAAATTATTCCTAACATATCAATGCCCATCACTCTTTATTGTGATAATAGTGGTGTTGTGGCAAATTCCAAGGAGCCTAAAAGCCACACAAACGTGGAAAGCATATTGAGTACAAGTATCATTTGATACGGGAGATTGTGCAACAAGGAGACATGATTAGTACGCAGATTGCTTCGAAGCACAATGTTATTGATCCATTTACAAAGGCTCTTGTGGCTAAAATGTTTGAGGGTCACCTGGAGAGTCTAAGTCTACAGGACATGCCGCATCTAGTCTAGGGCAAGTGGGAGATGGGTATAGAGTTATGCGCTAGTTTATATATATTGTACACCTCACTAGCTTTAGGACAAGTGGGAGATTGTTAGGACTGGTGTCCCAAATCTCTTGGGTTCTTGTAGTTTTGTAAATTTGTAAATACATTTTATCTATTCAATAAAATAAGAAGTTATTTTATTTATCTTTTGCACTAACTCAATCCAATAAACTAAGATTTCATGGTTATTTTATGTAAACTTAGATATGTATGTGGTTGACATAGAGGATGGATCATGTTTAAGTAATAATTAAAAGGTTTATAGTATAGGAATAAGGTTGGGTGCCTTATTCTGGTAACACTACGAATACAACCCACTTTATAATTGTTGCAAAGAGTTATAAAGTGTTACAAGTGATTTGATTCTAATCATTCATGTGGAGACATGTGAGTGGGGGTATCCTATGCAAAGAGTTTGTGTAAGACCGGACCATGAAATGTTTGACTTCTCTTTGTAACGTCGTTAATCTTGAGTGAGTTATGAATTCCTGTTCATGAGGACAATCCTTTGATCTGTATGGGTGAGAGTGGCCAGATCGTCAACTCAATATGCCTACCATTTTGGAGATTTGTTTTAATGGGGAGCTGGGAATATATCTTCACAAGATGAAATTCACTCATTCTCATGTTTAGGGTAAGTAGATAAATTGCTCCCTTAAGAGCTGATTCTGGGTCTTAAACAATGAAGCCTTACCCTCTTACTGGCTCGAGAGGGGTTAGTTTATAGTTGGACTATAAACAGTTTGTTCATTAGAAGGATTAATGGTACTTAAGGAATTAAATGTAACTATAGGAGTAAAACAGTAATTTGATCCAGCTATAGTTATGAGTAATTTGTGAAAGGTTGACTTATTGTTAATTAGTTACTTTTGTGGACACAAAAATATATATAGTTTGAAGAGTGCAACTGTAGGTCTTTAGTGAAGTGACTTACTGTAAACCCTATTTTCATTTGTAATTACTAAACGTAAGTACATAGTACCGATGTGGACTAAATTGTTTTCTCTCTTGTAGATTAAAGGAAGAAGTGAAGGAAGCAGGGAATATTTTTGGTAAGTTGAATCCTAAATCGAAGATGGAATTTATTTTGACATAAGAATTAGAATATATATAAGACTTAAGAAAAGTATCACCGGTCGAACCAAGGTGAAGAGATATTATTATAGATTTTATGTTCTTACAATTTGTGTAATTATTAATAATGAAGTTTTATTTAAAAAAAAAAAAAGAAAAGAAAAGAGGAAGAAAAAAATAAGTGGAAGGAAACAAAAAGAAAGAAAAAAAAAGAAAAAAGAAAAAAAGAAAGTGGAATGTGAAAGTCGGTGGTTTGGAAAACATTTAATCGATTTGTGGAGCTGACACTTCTCATTTTTTCAATCTCAAACCAACTCAAACTGTCAGCTTAGCATTGAGGGGAGGAAGAAGAAGACAATCAATGTGAATTGGAGTGGAATTTGGGAAGAAATCGTGGTGAAAGTGAAGCTGAAAATGAGAATGGGTCTACTGTTCACGCAGTCTGGGCAAAGTCTGGTGTTTGGAGAATAGCGAGCTGAAGAGATCGAGTTTGAAGCTGAACATTTGAGGTTAGTAAGTTAATTCAATTCTTAACAACCTTTGCGAAGGATGGTTGAGCTGAATGTGAAGAAAAACAGGTTTAATTATAGAAGGAAGTGACTGATACCGATTTTTTGAGTGATCTGGAGCACGACAAAGCAAATTTGGATTATCGGACGAACGAAGAGTAGTTAAGTTTTGGAATTTTGAAGTAAGCTAGGAAACACATTTCTTTACAAGTTTTTAGAAGGAAAGAAGTTCTAATTCGGACTAAAATACAGCTTTTAACCGATAGAAGTGAAGACAGTAGTAGAATGAGACAGGTTTCGCTGGAAAATCAGTGACACTGAAGGCGTGAGGGTGAGCAGCGATCAGTCTCATTAGGTGTCACTAATTGGTTTTTGTTTCACAAATCTCGCTTGTCTCGCTGGCGTCGCTAATCTTGCTAGTCTTGTAGGTCAAGTAAGTCTTGCTGGTTTTGCCTAGTCTCGTTAGTCTTGCTAGTGCATATCTCGCTGATTTTTGCCTAGTCTCGCTAGTGCATATCTCGCTGGTTTGGACAAGTCTCGCTAGTTCAATAATTTTATTAGTAGTTGGTCTCGCTAATGAGCTTTATCTTAATGCTTAAGACATATTTGCTACACTTTAATGGGAATTCTAAAGAATCTAACAAAGGAAATTAAACCATTTCAGGCCGAGAGGAGCTAAGAAAGGCGTATAATCCTTTAAGAGCCTGGGACAAGTAGTGAGCAATTTTATTCAAAATAAGCATACTTTATACTAAGTTTTCATGCTATTTACCATTGCTTGGAACCATGTTCTTATGTTTATGCTTTTCATGAGTTTTAAATATGCTATGATGGCTATTTGCTTTAAGGAAGCATGTGTTCCCATGTAAATGTATATTATGGTTTTGCATTGGAAATATTCGAAGCATGCTAGTTGTTAACCGAGTTTTACGAAAGGCATGCTACATATTAATCTATGATTTTATGGAAACTTGATGATTGTTAAGGAACTTGTGAAAGTTTGAGATGTTACAAACTCGTGAATTTTTATTATGTCATTTTCAAAGCATATTGCTTTTGAATTATGTTTTAAAAGAAAGACTCCCAATGCTGAAGGACTTGAAGAAGGCATGTGGGTGGCCTAAATCTCGTATATAGGACCTGGTATGATAGATGCTGTTGTGTTGAGATTACTCCATACAGCTAAGGATATTCGATGTTGGGTGCGTCGAGATTGCTCTGCCCCAATTAAGGATGTTTTCAACGTTGAGTCGTGTTGAGCTCCGCTCCGCCTCAACTAAGGAAAATGTTTTTGAAATATATTGAATTTTCATGTTTCTTTTCGGAAATGAACATATATGGTATGACAACGCTACTTGAACATGTTTTGCTTGGATATGAGAATGAACTGATATTATTTATTTATTGTCATAAATCGATTACGGTTTTGATTAGTTTCCGAGTTAAAGGAAGATTTTTACTAAATATGTCACTCACTGGGCAACCTAGCTCATGTTTTCCTTGTTTTTTTATTTTTCAGGTAGCGAGCGAGTCTATGGTGCTTAGCCTACACAGCAACTCGTCTAAGCCTACCACCATCATCGTTTGTGAATTTAGAGCATTGTAAATAGTTGATCTTAAACTTATGTTGTACATATAGAGGGTTAAGGGCGGTGGTTAATGAACTTTTTTATAAATCAACTTTTTTATAATAGCTTAACCCGGGTTAAAGTTTGATGTTCAATTATTGTACATTTGCTTATTAGGTGTTTGGTCAAGGTATACGTAAGAGGGTCGGTGTCTGCTGTCCTCACACTTTCTCCTAAGGTAAGAGGGTACCAGAGAGCAGGTGTGACACTTACAATTAATGAATATTGATTAATCTAATTAAAGAGTTTAATTGATTAATCTCATATCATTTGAGCTTCTAATCTATAGGTCCTTAAGGTACCCTTACTAACTCATTAAGGCTTTGTATAAGAATCAAATATTTTGGTTTAATTTGAAATGTTTAAATTAATAAGGAAGTTAATTGTATATAATACAATTATATAATGTATATAGATACATTATAATGTAAAGTTATTTTAGATGAGATTCAAAATTTATAGTTTATGCTATAAGAGAGATAAATATTTAAATAATATTTAAATATTAATTATATGAGTGAGAATCATATAAAAACCATAGGTTAAAAATAATATAAATGAGATTCATATTAAAACTATAGGTTATGTGAGAGAATGTTGTTTGAATATGATTCAAATTAAATTAAGTATGTGATATTTAATTTATTAATTAATTAAATTAATATTAATATTATTATTATTATTATTATTATATTATTATTATTATTATTATTATTATTATTAATAACTCCCACTACATGTAGTGGGGAGTTATCTCCTTCCTCCTGATATCTTACAAGAAAAGAGAGAAAGACAAAGAAGTTACAGAAGAGTTCCGTGAAAAAGAAAAAATTCTCTCTAAGTTTTTTCCTCACAAGTTCTCTCAATCTCAAGCTTCCTTTCCTTTATTAAAACCAAAACAGAGCCCACAACTCCTCTTTGGTTTTCCTGAGAATAGCAAGGAAGTTTTTTTGGCGGTGTCCCAAAAGAATTATTGTGTTCCTTGTTGGAAGAGATTTCCTATTGGTTGGTGTTTTGGTGAGAAGAAATTTATCCTACACCGAAGACGATCTTCAAAGGTAGAAGAATTTCTAACTCTTCAATTCTTCTCATTGACATGCTAATTGTTTTAGTTTATCCAAGTTATTTGTTCTCTGTAATTTGTGTTTTTTCAAAAAGAAAATTATTAGCATATGATGATCACTTGGTTCTACTAAGAATTCAATTCCTTCACCCTAAACTATGGACTTTGTTACAATTAGACCCTTAAATTTTTAATTTGATTAATTAGCCCCCATAGTTTATTAAGTGTTGGAATAAGTCTGTTGTGTTCTTGATGTTCGACTAGAAAAGGGCAAACTTGTCAATTCACATATATGTAAAAAACGAACTTTCTTACTTTGTTTTGAATCCGAATTTTTTTAAATAATGTTTTTTTTAATAAATAATCCCAAAAGTAGGGGGGAAACAAATACCAAAAATAAGATTGTGGAATCGTGTACCCAGTACACGATTTCACGAAATCGTGGACCCGGTCCACGATTGCTATTGAAATCGTGTACCAGGTACAGGATTCCCCTGCCAATGCACTGCCACGCTGCCACCGTTAGCCTGCTGCATGCATGCAGCTTTGACCGAACTCGTGGACAGGGTCCACGGTTTCGAAAATCGTGGATCCCGTCCACGAGTCTCCCCCTTTTTATCCCCCCGTCAGCCACTTATTTTCTCAACCATTTCTCTTTTCTCTCCTTTCTCTCCTTTCTCTCCGCCGTCCCCGCCACCCATTTCCTCTCTGTCCGCCATAAATCTCTTCGTCTCTTCATTCTCCGATCATCTTGCACGTTTTTTGCTGTCTATTGTCCGTCGTTTGTCAACGTTGTCGTTGTCATATAGGTATGTATATAGATATCGATTTTCTGACCATCTCATCACTCTTTTTTTGTTAAATCTAACATATTATATTCGCTCAGCCGCCCGCCGCTGCCGCCGCCGCCGTATAGTTATGTATATACATTTTTTTTTTCTAATTATCTTATAAATATGCATAGATTGTAAATTTTGTTTTGCATGCATGAGTAAATTTGTATATGTAGACGTTTTTACCAAATAGAATAAATTTGTATATGTAGACGTTATTTTTACCAAATAGTTTATTTTGTTTATAATTTAAAAAATTTAACTTTTAGTGTTGATTGTTGTTCGGCGTTTATTGTTGTAGGAATAATTATTGGTAAATAATATGGTGGGAAATTAGTTATGTTGGGTAATAAACTCATGGACCGAGTCCACGAGTTTTATAATTTTGGGTAGATTTGGACTAATTTTTCTTTTTAACCTTTACAGTTGTAAACGAATTTAAATATGTCGTTTCGTTCAAAAGATTTAGTTATTATTGAAGCTGAAAATTGTGGGGATATTGACATTGATGTAGAAATTGATGAATTGTTTGGAGAAGAAGGAAATATAGAAAATGAAAATGAGTTGGTTCAGTCGGAGATATTTACACAGATAGAATGGGAAATTACTGATTCAGTTTGTGAACAAGGATTAACCTTGGAGGAAAGGGAAAAATGTACAAATAACTCTAGTATAATATAAAAAGGAATGTTATTTGATACGAAAGAAGACCTACAAATGGCAGTAAAAAAATATTGTGTGACTGAACACTACCAAATATTTGTGGTAGAATCGAACCAAGATATTTGGTATGTGCGATGCAAACAATGGGATGAAGGTTGTAGGTGGAGGTTGCATGCTTGTCGGCACAAAACTCATGGGATGTTTGAAATTACTAAACTTGGAGAGAATCATACTTCTTTATACAAATAATTGGCACAAGATAATTCACAACTTGATTCTAATTTCATGAGCATTGAAATTCAAAATTTAGTTAAAGTTGATCCTAGTGTGTCTGTGGCGGTACTACAAGAAGCACTTAAAAAACAATATGGATATAACGTCAAATATAGACGTTTGTGGGAAGCTAAGAAAAAAGCTTTGGTTGCAGTCTTTGGCGATTGGGAGAAATCGTATTCAGAACTTCCGTACTGGTTGAGTGCTGCTGTGCACTACAATCTTCGTACACGAGTAGATTGGCATTTTCTCCCTTCTGATGTGCTTGGTAAGACTATATTTGGTCGACTCTTTTGGGCATTCGGCCCTGTAATTGAAGGGTTTAAGTACTGTAGGCCATTAATTTAAATAGATGGAACCCATCTTTACGGCAAGTATAAAGAGAAATTGCTCACTGCTTTGTCTATTGACTCGGCCGGGCATATATTTCCTCTTGCATTTACTATTGTTGAAGGGGAAAATACATCTAGTTGGTCATGGTTTTTGTGGGCATTGCGCGAGTAGTGTTACTGACCGAGAAGGGATTTGCTTAATTTTGGATAGACACAGAGGGATCATTGCAGCAATTAATAACGAGGAAATTGGTTGGGCTGAACCTAAAGCATATCATCGTTATTGTCTACGTCATGTTGCGAGTAATTTCAATTCCAAATACAAATTAAAGCAATTTAAAAATTTGGTGTTTAGGGCTGAAAATCCATACCAAAGACGTAAGTTCATTCGAAACATGAAAAAGTTAAAGAAATTGAATCCTGAATGTCTTGAATATTTTTCTGATATCAATTTGAATAAATGGACACAATCACACGATAATGGATATTGCTTTTGGTGGATGACAACCAATGCAGCTAAATGTTTGAATGGGGTATTCAAAGGAGCAAGAATGTTACCGATCACATCGATTGTTAGGCTGACATTTTATTGTACAATCTTATACTTTGAACATCATAGACAAGAAATAAGTGAAGCACTCGATCGTAGGAACATGTACACAGAATATGCCATGAGAAAGTTTAAAAGGTGAGAGAAATGAGCATCTGCACATATAATGACGTCAGTTGACAGGGAAACACAAAGTTTTGAAGTTCGAACTGGCATCAGTATGGTTTCTCCCTACAAAGGCCAAAACATACAAGTAGTGTGCTTGAAAGAGAGGACTTGCAATTTGTAATTACATGCGTTTGTCATACGTGCATCTGATTGAGGAATACTATAAATTGTCTCATTTAAAGTTATGTTATGAATGTCGCTTCCATCCAATACAACACCCTGACTATTGGCCATAGTTATTACTTACGGAAGTGCATCCTAATGCAAACTTATTATGGGAGCATGATAGATGCAAAACTTCGCGAATTCATAATGAGATGGATTGACGCGAGGCAGGCACGAAAGTTCGATGTGGGATATGCAAGGAATCAGGGCATAACAAGCGTACTTGCCCACTCCGTAATTTAAGTCCTTCATCTTCAAGTCATTCATAGTTTAGCAAGATACCTAGTTTTGTGTAATGTAATATTGACATTGTAATGTAATTGTTCTTATAATGTAACAAAGTAATGTAGTGATCGTACAATGTAAAATGTAATGTATTTGGTTTATTTAACATTGTAATGTATTTAATTTATTTTAATAGTGTTGAATATGGATCCTGGTCCATCTAACCCTGTTCAGCTATATCTTCAAAATACTTACTGATCACATACATTATGGGATAATGCATCCACTATGGTGCTATGTTGTCGAAGAAGAGAGGCAGTTTCTCAGCATACTATACCGTTCGATGAACGTATAGTGCCTTATCTACAACAGACCGATTTTATTGGGGTTGCACAAATTGGATTCATACAATTAGATTGGCACCTCGTTACTGCTTTAGTAGAGCGTTGGAGACCGGAGACCCACACATTTCATATGCCTGGTGGGGAATACACCATTACGCTGCAGGACATTGCAGTACAATTTAGACTACCAGTGGACAAAGAACCTGTTACTGGATCGTGCAACATGATTGGAAACATATTTGTGAAGATTTTTTAGGCATTCGACCACTTGACTTAAAAGGCTTAAGGTTGAGTCTCCCGTGGTTAGCCTCGCAGTTTACAGAATTGTCTCTTAATGCCGATGACATCAGTATACAGAAATATGCACGAGCATATATCTTGAAGCTTATCAGAGGCTTTCTATTTGCAGATAAGTCGAACACGCTGGTGCACTTAATGTTCCTTCCACTACTGGCCAGTTTTGAGCAAGCTGGTAATTATTCGTGGGGTGGTACTTGTCTTGCATGGCTGTACAAAGAATTATGTCGAGCCAGTCATGCACAAGCTTTGAATATAGCAGGCTCACTGATACTACTTCAAGTATGGGTCTATGATCGATTTAACATTATTGCACCACAAGTCCAATTACAACCTCTAGAACATTTTATGGGATGTGCACTCAGTGTCAGGTATTATTTTCTGTATATATTAATTTTTCTGTCAATACAATTAGTAAAATATTTTAATTGTTCTATATTCATGTGATAGATGAAGCGGTGCATTAGCTGCATCTGAACAATCAGCATACATGTTGCTGGTATATCGTTCAATATTTGATCGTTTTTGATGCAAAATTAGGTAATAATATATATGTTGCATATACAATTGAATATTACATATATTTTTAGGTTCTAATTATTCTTGTACATGGTTTCAGATCAATTGGACGCCATATACACCACATGTTATGTCGTTATTGCCTGATTATTGTCATGATGGACAAGACATTTGGTTGACGATTAGCTTACTAATATGCTTTCATATCGTAGAGTGGCATCAACTAGATCGAGTGTTGTGACAATTCGGTATGGGGCAAATGGTACCGACATTGTGTAATACACTCCCTCAACTACACCAAATCGATTTAAGAGGTAAACACGATCAAAACTAGCGTCAAATCCATGCAGAGTATATATAGTTTTGGCGTGCACATCATGGCCGCTGTGCACAAGGAGAAATAATAAATTAGTTGGATGTGTTTAATAATTATTTGTCATGGTACGACTCCACCACAAAAAAATTTATCACACCTGATGGTGCCTTTGCATTGTAAGCATCTTATTATGTAGTATTTTTCAATTACATGCTAAGAATATTATTTTATACTTATATATATATATATATATATATATATATATATATATATATATTATTGTACAGGATAATTTTGTCCACGATGTGCACTATTACTCCTTAGAACACAATTTACCAGAGTTGAGTTTAATGTGTGAGCAAAACATGGTAAATATTGAAGATATCATTCAACATACAAGGAGGCTCAATGTTGCTGACACTGATAAAAAACGTACTCGTCGTAGACAACAGAGAGAACATGACGAAGGTGTTCTAGAGCAACCTGATGACCAAGAACCTCACATATTACAATTAGACATTGCATCTAGTTCTTGCCATCAATAAGAATATTATGCACATGATGAATTTTCATCTGTCGTTACCCAACAGGATATCGACGATATAATTTACCATCAGCAACAATTTGAAGTGCTTGCGCCTCATCGTGGACAACGTGCGCGAAAAATACCACCATGTGGCACCTAATTTGTATTTTAAATTTTCTGATTTTTATTAACTTTTATCTTTAATTAAATGAATTAATGATTTTCCATTACATTTTCAAAAATTAAGAATCAATAAAACTAATACAATAATTGAATAAGAACACAAGTAAGAAACAAATTTTCATTTAAGTGGGTAATTAATTAATTAAGTTATTTATAAGAAAAAACCGGATGAGTTTGGACCTTTGACCATGAGTTTTGTCTCTGTTAGCTGCCCAGTCTCGTTATCGCTATCGCTCTCGCTCTCCCTCTCGCTCTCACTCTCGCGAGTTCGACGGAAGTCGTGGGCCGGGTCTACAAATTTGGTCAAAACTAGTGGACGGGGTCCACGACTTACCTCCTCGTCGCTGCCCAGTCAGCAAGTTCACTGAAATCGTATCTCTGGTACACGATTTCATTACTCCATTTTACAAATATGTTTTCAAACCACCCTATTTTTGTCATTAGTTTCTAAACCACCCTATTTTTCTCATTATTTTTAAAATTACATTATTCTTTAAATTCCTCCTTTGAATCCCCTCTCTGTCGAAGAAGAACAACCAGCTGGAGGTAGGTTTCCACCGGTCTAAATCCACTACCACTCCAACTAGAGAGAAATTTCTAGATCCTTACCACGGTGAAGATTATAGCCCTAAAAATAGAGGATGGATTTGGTATCTGTTTGATCTTTCTACTAAATCTCATTCATCGAGAAAAATTGATCACGGTGGTTTGCAGGAGATTTTGAAGATCGCATTGCTACTGACTGCTACGATGTCGGAGAAGCTAAAAGGGAAATGCATGAACACGTCTAAAGCATTTACTGTAACCGGCATGATGGAGAACGACGAAGGTGGTAGCGAGGATAGTCCGAAGGATAGTCAAGCTTCCACCTTCATCTCGTCGTTTGAACGGAAGGTATTGAGATCTAAATCCGTTGGCTGCACCAACTGGAGTTTCTCCGACAACTTTTTTGAAAATCACTGGTTTCAGCGACTGTACACGACGGAGAGTGGAGTCTCATAGAGAGGGAAAACCCAAAATCACCCCACCGCAGTTTAAGACAATGAGGTGGTTTGGGATGAAGATGCCAAGGCCAAGGGAAAAATTGCATAAAAAAAATCTATTTTAAAGGTCCAAAATAGAAAATGATCCAACTTTTGAAAAAAAAATGTCAAATAACCCTTTGATGATGTGATCATGTAAAATTACGGTATTCTCATTCTTGATATTCTTTTTTCTTTTTTCTCTTATTCTCACCGTTTTGACTTTTTTTTTTCTTTTTCTCTCCTTCTCCAATGACTCTCTCTCTTTCTTTCCTTTTTTTTCCTTTTCTCTTCTCTTCTCCAAAGCTTCATCTCTTTTTTTTCCTTTTCTTCTTCTTTTCATGCTTCTTCTTCTTCTCCGATACGAAAAGTTCAAGCTCCGACGCAATCAACTTTGGTAAGAGTGAGCGAGAGAGAAAGAGAGCGGGAGCGAGAGAGAAAGAGAGCGGGAGCGAGAGAGATGAGAGTGATTTGTGAGTGAGGAAAGACATAAGAGCGAGAGTGAGATGGGCTTTTCTGTGTGCGAGAGTTCACTTTGGTAATTTCATTTGAACTTGATGTCAGCAAAGGGTCATTTGGCATTTGTTTTGAAAATTTAGGTTATTTGGCATTTTCGGCCCAATTTTTGGGTTATTTGTACAAATTTCCTGAGGCCAAGGACCGGGCCGTATTTGGCAATGAAATTAAAACTTTTTTTTACTAATATATGAATTGACAAGTTTACCCTTTCCTAATTGAACATCAATTAACACAAGTGGCCTATTGTAACACTCAATAAACTATAGGAGGCTAATTGATCAAATTAAAAATTTGAGGTATAACAAGAGATTTTTGTATGGGTGACCTATTCCCTCACGCCTTTATGTTTTGTGACTCGCCCCCAAAAAACTCATGATTCGTAACCTTTTGCTTACGTCATAGGGCACTTCCGAACTCTGATATTAATATGGCAACAAGGATGGAAGCCCAACCCAATTAAGCCCGAACCCCATTTGTAAATTAAAATGTGATGGATATTTAGACTTTGTGTTCCATATGTAATTGGATTGCGGTAGGATTGTGACTCCCAGCTCGATAAATTTTCAAAGCCCAAACTCAATTTCAAATCAAAAGCGCAATGATTGACTTTGTGTTCCTACCAATGCTAGTGGGACAGACTGCTAGGAGGTTGAGCTCCGATGCGATACCTCAAATGCTTAGGTGGACGTCAACATGTTCCATCCTAATGAGGCAATTGATTAAAGAGGTTTTTGAGACACTTCAAGTTCATCTTCACAATTGTGTGTACTATACTTATGTTGTGATGAATGTGATGAGTGGTATAAGTATTGAATTGAAATGTGATAATTTATCGAGTTTTAATTTGCAAATCAGGTTCAGGCTTTGGAAATTTATCAGGCTAGGAGTCGCAACCCTTCTGCGATCCAATTTCGAATGGAACATAAAGTCTAAATAACCATCGCGTTTAATTTACAAATTGGGTTCAGGTTTAATCAGACTAGGTCTTCCATCCTTGTCGTGATATCAATATCAAGGTTGGAAAGTGCCCTCTAACGTAAGCAAAAGATTACAAATCATATATTTGTGATGAACGGGTCACAACATATAAAGATGTGAGGAAATAAGTCATCAATACAAAATTTCTATATAACAAATCCCATAATTTAGGGGTATTTTAATTTATTTTTTATTTTTTATTTATTTTTATTTTTATTTTATTATTATTTTTTTTTACATTCGACCTCCTTAATTTTTTTCGTTCATCTTTCCTCAAAATTTTCTTCATATTCTTTCCGAAAGTTCTCTCTTCCCTCCCTCGTTTTGGGCAACAGATAATTTTTCTCTCAAAAAAGGAAAAAAGAACAAAAAAAAAAAAGAGTTAAAAGCCAAAGAGAAATTAAAGAGAGAGAGAGAAACCATTATAATGGCGGTCCCGCAGCGGTGGTGAAGCAATTGAACAATTCCAACGATTCATCGATAAACAATCATTGATGTATAACTTTTTGTTCGAATTCCAAATCAGAGGAGATTTAGACTTAGCCTAGTTCCGGTCCTCGTGGGATTGAGGTTTTTTTTTTTTTTTTTTTTTTTTTTTTTTTTTTTTTTTTTT
>QLSR01000260.1:112668-164233 GCA_031780015.1 Citrullus colocynthis
TTTTTTTTTTTTTTTTTTTTTTTTTTTTTTTTTTTTTTTCTTTTAATCCCTTTTTCCATACCGTTTCTGTTTTTGTTTTCAACGTTCGTATGGATTTTTCGACTTTTGAGACCCCCAGAATTTATTATTTGAATTGCTGATCTGTTTCTGCAATTGAGCTCCGTATTCTCATCTGGGTAGATGGGATTTTTGTCCTTTTTGTGAGATTTTCTTCTGTTATTGTTATTGGTTTTTGTGGGGTTCTGTTTTTCTTACTGGAAACTTGTTAATGAGGGTCTTGTTTTGTTTCGTTCCTCAAGTTTCGTGCAAATTGTTTTTCGTTGTTGAATATTGATTTTTGAATTGGAGAAATGGTTTCTCAATTTGTAGTTTGTAAAAGGGGAGGGACAGGTTTTTGCATTTGTGCTGCCTGGTCTGGGTTCTTTTCTATTTCTAGCCATTTTTTGAGCACTTTTTGGTGGATGAAGTTGGATTTAATCACACGGGCTTTGGAATTTGACTGAAATACGGTTGTTTTGATTGGCTTCTGAGCCTCTAAAGTGATGCCTTTTTGTTTATTATGTTGGTCCTGATGGATTCAAATGAGCCAATAATTTCATTAGGTGATTTATCTCCACAATTTAAAGAGCATTCGATGGAAATGCAACTTTTTGTTAGACTATGTTATGCTAGTTGTCCTTTTTCTATAGAATATAATGCTGTCTTATGTCATAATATGGAGCAAGCTCTTTGTAATATTTGGGGTTTTACTGTTGCTTTGGGTTCGGAAGGAATCTAGAATTTTTACTATTTATCTCATCAATGTTTACAAATTAACAGTTCATCAAACTTAATAAGTTTCAAGTTGATCTTTCAGTATTTTGAAGCTCTTTTCACAATGAAAGCCTGGGTGTGGATGTTTATGTGCATGTGCCTTGGCACATTCCAACGTTAAACCAGGATGTTAAACTCATAGATCTGTTAACCTAGGCTTCTTAAGTTTGGGGTTGGAGGTCTGAGTTTTTATGCTTGGACTATAAAATAGAATGGGTTGTTAAATCTTGAGGTTTGTGTAAGTTGTGTTTGGTTTAGGATTTATAATTTATGAAGTTCATATGTAGTATTAGTATAAAAAGTGGGTTTTTGTCCTCGAGTTTGTGTACTTTGTAGGATTAGCAAACTTATAGCTTGGAATAAGAAATTCCAACAACCAAACATAGGCCTAACTTCTTTGAACTCCAAATTATATAAATCTAGCCATGAGCTAGTCACCACATATTGAGGAAAGAATCTAGCAAATGGTCAGCAAGCATTATGAGATAGAGTTGGACTTCAGGTTATGTAAGCGTCCTAACCTATGGCATATAGTTACTGTTTTCCAGTTCAGATGTTAAGAAATGAGGGTGTTGCTAAGAGTTGTATGTTATTAAGCATGTTGATCATATTTAGTTTTCATTATGAACTTTCATTCAAATTATATCAACAAATCTACAATCAACACAAAATGTTTCGTCTAATATGTTTATTGACATGCCCCTTTCATTTTTGTCTGGTTTAACAGGATTGAATTCATGGATGGGTGATTGTTAGCATATGGTGAAGAGTTTCCATTAATACCTTAAAGAACTCTATTTAAATTTAAATAAGCCATGGCTCCAGGAAGCAGTACCTGCAAAGAAGTTGTTGATTCTCATCCTTCAGTTTCAGGTCATGACATAGCAATGTCTAAATCAGAGAATAATTCTACATCCTCAAAAGGCCCACTTGGTTTGAGTGGGAAAATTGGAGTTTATTCAACCAATGGTGTGCAAGAATTGCTTGAGTGCCCTGTCTGCACAAATCTGATGTACCCTCCAATTTACCAGGTATGTACTTTATACCCTGTTTTTTCTATTGTACTTCTCATTATAATTTAAGCTATGCTTGGGATTTTTGGGAGTGTTTTGGCATGGGAAAAAGGGTACACTTCTTGCTTAAAATCATTATGTTTGGGAGTAACATAAAAATGGTTTCAGAAAAAGTCAAAAGCACCTTAAAAGGCTGTTTGATAAAGCTCTTTCTAATGCGTGTAAAGAAGTATTTTCCTAACTGCACCTGTTGCCAATTGCCTGCGTAAACATGGAGAAGTGCTTTTGCAAAATTGCCTTCATTTGTAAAGCATCTTCCATATTGTGCTTTAGATTCGTTGCAATGATTGGGTCCAATCAACGAAAGCTGCTGTTAGTTTCTTTAAGGTCGAATGGTGTGTGTGGAATATTATTAGTTGCTTATCTCATTCTTTTGCAAAATTGTATAGAATGTTTCCTTAGAAATATGAGGTCCATGCATACTGGAATGGGTGTTCTTCAGCTTCCTTTGAGCTTCTTATTTGAGCAATTAATTGATTCTCTCTCTCTCTCTCTCCTTCCCTTCCCCCCCAAATGGAGAGTAGTAAAGTTTTTCCTGAACTTAGTTTTTCTCTAAAATCAAAGTTTTCATAGGTTATTTTATATATTTTATATTTATTAGGATTTTTCAATAAATGGCTAACAGGTCATGGTTTCAATTCATTGTGACCACTTACATAGGATTTAATATCCTACGAGTTTCCTTGAACTCAAATATTGTAGGGTCATGTGGTTGTACCGTAAGATTAGTCGAGGTGCATGTAAGTTAGCCAGACACTCTCGTATATTGAAAAGAAAAAAAGAATAGAAGTCCCTCTGACCCTCTTGAATTTTACATAACTTAGTCCGAAGTCTCTTGGTGATTAACATAATTCTTTTTTTCTTTATTTTTTTTATTTTGCTTTTGCTTTTCTGTTTTTAGAAATCATTCGTTTTTACTTGCCATTTTCTTTTTACAGTGTCCATTCTGAAATCCTGACCAAATTTCAGAAACAGTTATTGATAACTTTTTCTTTTTAGTTTTTTAAAATTATCTAATATTTCTAAAACGTTTTGATAGTATGTTGCAAATTAAAGAAATGTGCTAGTAAATGAAAATTTTGGAAACAGAAAACTAAAAACAAACTAAGCATGTCTTGACTTTTCTAGCTTCTTGTTTTTTTTCAATTTCCGTTTCTTAATCTTTTTGAATTGCCATATAAAATGAAGAACCCGAACTTCTGTACATAAAAACTGTGACATATCTTATTTTGTTAAGGAAATAACCGTGGCTTTCTGCAGTTTTAAAGGCATATATTAAGAATTTGTATGGCCTAATAGCTTAATTCTTGATATAATCTTCATTGGAGGGTTGTTTTGGACTCTTTATTGTGGCCAATTCTGAAGTTCTTTTCTTAATATTAAATTTGTATTGAGAATTGGAACATCTCTTTTTTCTTGAATCTTCATGACATGGAGGTGTGATATACTTTTCTGCTTCTGCTTTGTTTCGGACTTTCTTGACTGGCTTTTGAACTTTAGTGCCCGAATGGCCACACATTGTGCTCAAACTGCAAGATCAGAGTTAGCAACTGTTGCCCGACCTGTCGTCATGAACTTGGAAACATTAGGTGCTTGGCACTGGAAAAGGTAGCTGAGTCACTGGAAATCCCCTGCAAATACCAGAATTTGGGCTGTCAAGATATTTTTCCCTACTACAGTAAGCTTAAGCATGAGCAACACTGTCGATATCGTCCTTACAACTGCCCATATGCTGGATCAGAGTGTTCGGTCACGGGTGACATCCCGTCTCTTGTTGCTCATCTCAAAGATGATCACAAGGTTGACATGCATGATGGGTGTACCTTCAATCATCGCTATGTGAAATCAAATCCGCACGAAGTTGAAAACGCCACATGGATGCTAACGGTAAGTGCTTGTTACATTCCATTATATATTTTTCACAATGATAATTTCATGTAACATTAATGTCACAGCCTACCCCAGATTATCCTACTGAATTTGAAATGAGATGTGACGACAATAGATTCCGAGTGTTCATTGGAATCTACTGTCAAAACTTTTCTTATCTTTAAACTTTACTTCTTTTATACTTCCATATATTTAGCATACACATTGTGTCATATGATATTCTTAACCTACACTTAAAAGTCTAGCTAAATGTACATACAAAAGGTGATATGTGACCGCGAAACTTGTGGCAGAAACTGGACAACTGACCTTAATTGAAACCCAAATACTAAGAGACATAAAAATGGGTCTTACAATTAACTTTCACCCGTTGGGTTAATAGTCTACCAGGGCCTTTAGGGCTTTAGAAAGAACGAATTCAGGCCATGGTTTATAAGTTTTCTTAAAAATCAAATGTAGTACAGGCCGGTGGAATTGTGAGAATAGTTAAAGTGCTCAAGCACTCATGACTATTAAAAAAAATCAATTAACTATATATATTGATAAGTTGATGATTGCTACATTTGTACTGACGAACTTTTAGAAGAGTTCTATTTTAAAGAGGCTGCACTTCTAATTTTCATATATAACTTTTAGGTAAAGATCTGATAAACCTAGTTTTCTTGTATCTTTATGTTGGCAGGTTTTCAACTGCTTTGGAAAGCAGTTCTGCTTGCATTTTGAGGCATTCCAGCTAGGAATGGCACCTGTTTACATGGCGTTTTTAAGATTCATGGGTGACGATAACGAAGCAAAGAAGTTCAGCTACAGTTTGGAAGTGGGTGGCAATGGGCGCAAACTGATATGGCAAGGAATCCCGAGGGGCATCCGCGACAGTCACCGAAAAGTTCGTGACAGTCAGGACGGTCTCATTATTCAAAGAAACCTGGCACTGTATTTTTCGGGGGGAGAAAGGCAAGAGTTGAAGCTGAGAATTACAGGTCGAATATGGAAAGAAGAATGAGATCGAGGGACAGCGCTCCATGGTGTTGAGGTGAATGTATTATTGTACAGTTTAGACAAGTTTGTTAGGCCGACACTCAACAGCAGGGGTTTGCTCCAAGTGCTGAAGAAACTTTGGAGAAACTTCCAAGCTAATATCAAAAATGTAATTTACCAAGTGAATCAAAAAAGCATTTTGCCGCCTCATATTTTATGTATTTAAAGCCAAGCTTCTCCTTGTTTTTCTTTTGTTGGTATCATTGATTAGCTTTGCATTGCAAATTGTTTGTTTTGCAGGTTTCCAATGGTTGTCTATAGAATGGAGTTTTGGTGGGTTGCAACCATGTGTGGCTTTCCTTTTAATCAATCTTAAAAGATTAAAATTACCAATGGGTACCTATAGTTTGGGATTAGTTTCAATCTTTTTTATTATTATTATTTATTTTTTTTTTATGTATTTGGTTCTCTTTTGAGCTTAGTTTTAATTTGGTCTATCCTAGTTCAAAATTTTTCAATTTGGTCTATATGTTGTGGCTTACACCTTACAAATCATCTTTAAATCGTTTTTTTCTACCAACTTGAAACCTCCTTTGTTACACAATCAATAAAAAATATTAACTCATTGTCAAGTAATGACAAAGTATGATTTCCATATACTAAATGATGATAATGAATGTCTTACCTCACATGTGGACTAAATTATAGTTCAAATGGCATAGACTTGTACTATTAATCTCGAGATTTGAAGTTCTATTCTTCACTCCATGTGTTGCAAAAAAAATAACAAAATAAACAGAAATAAGGCTCAATTTGATTTTTCATTTTTCATTTTTAAAATTTAAACCTATTTCTTTTTAATTTCTTATAATAGTTTCATCTTTTTTTTTTAATAAAAAAGTTAATTTCTTAACTAAATTTCAAAACAAAAAGGTTTTTGTTAGAGTATTTGTTTTAAATGACAAAACTAACACGGATAGATTACTTTTTGTCATTTTACCACATTTGCGAATAGATGGACTCATTTTGCTATATATAAAAATAGTTTTTTTTTTTTTAAATATATATTTATGTTAAAGTTTAGTTAAATTTACAAATGTCCAATTGATTTGTTGGTGGAGGCACCTGATCTTTCGAGGCTTTTCAACATGGGTTAATTATAGATGTAAACCCTCTGCAAAACTTATTTCACTTATGTCTAAAGTTTTAGATATTTTCATTTTGATGATTTAATTGAAAAATAGGACGAAAGTACCCTTTTTCATAGATAACCGACGTGGATTTATATTTATTTATTAAACAAAAGTTTTTCATATTTTCCAACCATTCTTAAGGATGGGGAGAGAGTTTGACAAAATATATATTAATTAATGGGTTGAAAAGAGAATATGCATTTATTATAGATTATTAATTAGTTAGATTTTTTCCATTTGCAATTAGTGTGATTTCTTTTTCCAATTTCACGCTTGGTTTTTCTGGCTGTTTCATGGTTATATTTTAAATATATCTTAGAACAATTGGTTATGTGTTAAAAAATATTCGAACCAATATATGAAATATACCACAATATATAAATAGCAAATTGACTCAATATTCAACATAAATCACAGTATATATTAAAAATTTCATTTATATCATAGTATATATCATATATTTCTTTAAATAGTTAGAAATCCCAGATAAATTTAAAAAAAAAACACAATCTTTTTTGTCGGATTATTTGATTAACCATTTAATTTCTACTTTAATTTAAAATTTTATGATAATACCTGTTGCAGAAGAAATTTTGACCAATTGAAAAGTGTCACGTCATCAAACTATATCAAATTTTGGGCCAATTAAAGATTATTGTGTCCCTAAAATTAATGTTTCGAGACAAGTAAATGGTCAATTAGAAAATGCCACGTGTCTTCAATCCGCCATTGGATCACAATAGCGAGCTTATCAACTTCAAAGGTGATTAAAACTGGTCCACGATCAATAATTCAGCCAAAATTTGGTTTGGATCTTAAATCACAAATTGGATCAAGCCAAGTAATTAAAATTACTCAGGTCCAAAATTTGACCCATTTGAAACCTACGATGAAAGTTTAGGCTAAAGAAAAACTGGATCCAAGCCCAACTTTAGCCCAAACTCAAAAAGCATTTAGGTTTAAGCCTAATTACCCAAAAGCAGATGGGCCCAAGCCCATGAAAATCCTCTATAAATAGAGGGTCTTCCTCTTCATTTGGGGAGGTTGAAAAATTTAAGCAATTAAGTACTAAAGCTCTAGAAACTAAAGTTCTGAACAATTAAAAGCTAAATCTCTCAAGATCTAAATACCGAAACTCCCAAGCTCACAAGTTTTGAAGATTGAAAGGTTCTCAAGCCCTAAAGTTCTAAAGACTTGAAGATTGAAGACTTTGAAGTTGAAGGCTTTGAAGCTAAAGCTCAAAGAAGATTTGGAAGACTCAAATTGCTTGCAATTTTTTGAGAGAAAGAATCAAAGGATCAAACACTAGAGATTGTACTCACAAAATATTGAAATTGATACAAATACAAAGAATCAAGCACTTCTATGTGCACACATAGTTCCTACGCTTACCATCGGGGCTTAAGAGCTAGGCCCGCCGGCCTCCTGACCATCCCTTCAAGCACCTCCCGTAGGCTCAGAAGTTAGGCCCATCGACCTCCTGACCATACCACGGGAAAATCCACGCTACAGGCTCAGAAACTAGGTCCTTTTGACCCCCTGACCATCCTATGCGGTAACGAGTCCCGGTCCACTCACGACCGTCAACAAGAATGCCCTTGGCATAGAAACATACCTATCAATCAATCAAGCTTGATACGCAAATACTATTTATCCAAGTAGCTCGATATATATACATATATTCTATAAATCCAATAAGCTCGATATGCACATAGTTATCTTAGCATGCTTTCAACATCATGCTAACAACTAACAAATTATCTGAGATCTCACCATAGCACGTATAATATAGTAAACTATATTTATCAATTAAGGCTCATAACGTGCTATTATTCATTCATTATATAATTACTTTCTATCACGAAAAGAAAATCAACCACTCATCATAATTATAACGGAAAAATTGATTAGCACCCACTTTAAGATTCCCAAGCTTCTTCCAAGAATTCTTCCAAAGGTAATCCTCCAACTTCTTTCTCTCTTCCTTTCTCATCTTCTTCCTCTTTTCTCTTTCCTATCTCTCGGCCCACCTTCTCTCTCTTTTCTGACACTTCTTTATTTCCTTTCTCTCGGTTTCTCTTTTCTCTCATTTCCTCTTTTTATTTCCCTCTTTCTCTCCCTAGGTACTCTGGGCTGGAATGAAGGAATCCCTTCACAATGATCCCTATTTATAGTCAAAACTTCAGTCAATTCTTCAGCCCAAAACTTGACATCTTGCCATCCAAATATCCATTTGCATGCTTCCTTCTTCATGCATTGAAACACATGGTGGCTTGCATGAAATCTTGGCCATGTAGCTCAACACCTCCCCTTTATGAAGTGTCAATTCCAGAGTATAGCCAAGACTTATCAAAGATTAGGTCAAAATTACAGAAAAATGTTTTTTGCTGATTTTCTCCCTAGTCTCACTAGCTTTTGCCTGGTCTATCTAATCTAGCTGGCTTTTGCCTAATTTTGCTAACTTCCTAGATTTGACCGAGACTTTGGCTAATTCCACAAGCCTAGATTTTTTGTCTCCAACATTCTCTAACTCCATAGGCTTGTGTCCCAAGTTTTTCCCCCTTTGTCTTAGTTTCTCTTTTTAGAAGTCCTAAGCACTTAGGTCAACAATTAGGGTGTTACGCATTGTGTGTCAAGCAATTGCAAGAGATGATTGCAAACTCTATCAAGGCTCAATATGGTGGACCTAGTCAGACTTCCTTCTTGTATTCCAAGTCATATACAAAGAGGATTGACAACCTAAGGATGCGAAATGAGTACCAACCACCCAAGTTTCTATAGGGTTGAAATGCTTAATGCAACGGAAGCAGTACAGAACCAAACTCAAAATTAATTGGGATTTTCAAATACACATACACTATAAAGAAAATAAAATATAGAAAACCTACTGTATTAATTCTAGGGTTAAGCATGCTTTTAGAATTTAGAAGACTTACGTTCCTTGTCGACTTTAAATCTATGAATCTCCTTTTGGCTTCTGGATCACAAACACCACCACCACGAACCTCTCCTATTCTTAGAATGATCTTGAAATAAAGGATTGTGGATCCTCTTCTTGATATGGAAAAATACTTTTTGTTAGAGAGAATTTTAGAGAAAAAGGAGAAAAAATTTATTACAGAACTCTTCTTGTGATTTTTTTTTTTTTTTTTTTTTTGGAACTCCCTAAGACAACCTCTCTTTCTCTTTTTCTTTTGTAGGAATATATGGAGAGAGAAATAAGGAGACGTGGAAGTAGACCACATAAAGAGTAACTCCCACATATGGGAGTTACCTTTTTTAAAATATTTATTTATTTATTATTTTATTTAACAATTAAATAAATAAATAATTAAATCTAATTTAATTAACTATATTTAAATGAACATCTTCCATAATTCAATTAATTTAATTAAATCAAATTTAATTAAAATAAATTGAACTAAAAAAATTAATTCTTTAATTAATTAATTGTCAAATTAAATATATAATATTTAATTTGACCTATATTTGAATCATATTCAATTGTTATTCTCTCATAACTTATAATTTTAATGTGCATCTAATACACATTAATTTTAATCTATAGTTTTAATATGAATCTAATTCATATAATATTTGAAATCCTTTAAATATTTAATTCACTCAAAAATTAATTTTGTATCATATCCAAAATTAAATTTATATTATAAAGTTCAATAAAAAAATTTATATTATAATGTATCATCATACATTATATTATATTTTCCCTAAGTAAATTTGAACATTTCAAATTTCATTTAAAACATAAATACCTCAACACTCTTTACGAGCTAAGAAGAGGACCTAGTAGACCTATAGATGAAAAGTTCCAACGATATGAGATTAATCGGCTAAACTCATTAACCACATTAATCAATATTTGTTAACTATGGGTACACTCCACTAAAGACCCACAACTGCACTTTTCTTACTGCAAATAAATTTCTGTCCATGGATATAGACCAATAACAAAAAATTAGTCATTCACAAGTGTTCGTAACATTAGCTAGGTCAAATTACCGTTTTACCCTAGGTTACTTCTAAATTCTTTAAAGCTAGTGCTTCTCTATTGAACAACCAGTTTATGATCCAACCATTAAATAGAAACCCCTCTTAGGCCAGTGAGATGGTAGGGCTTTTTGTTCAAGTTCCAGAGACCCCACTTAAGGGAACACTCATCTACTTACCCTAAAGATGATAATGAGTGAATTCCATCTTGTATAATTATGTTCCCAGCTCCACACTTGGTCTCGTCTCCAAGATGGTAGACATATTGAGTCGGCAAATGGTCACTCTCACCCATGCAAATCAAAGGAAAATTCCTCGTGAACAGAAGTTCATAATATATTCAGGATTAAGACTAAGTTGCCTAGGTCATCCTATTGAAATAGAAACCTAACTAGTCAACGAAGTTACATCTAGTGATCACTATTTCGTGGTCTGGTCTTATGCAAACTCATTGCATAGGATAATCTCACTCGCATGTCACCTACACAAACGCATTAGATCATTGTGTTTGTATTAAATACAAAGTGGGTTGTATACATAGTGTCACCAAGATAAGTGATAACTTGTAGAAATACAAGTTATTATAGTCACTATTTGAATTAATTAGAGTAACTTTAGGGCTAAATGCATGATTTTGGCAGTTGAATTATGTAATATGTATTACCATGTGTTGGCACCATTTACAAAAGAAAATACCTAAAAAATATATGAGCTTTTCTGTTCTTAACGCAGGATTAAGTAGAAAAGAATCACAAATAACCCAAGCACCAGAGAGGAAGCTGCTGCGAGAACAAAAGAAGTGAAAACCCATGCGTCGAGACCATGCGTTGAGAAGAAAAAGTAGATACAGACGCCTAGGCAATAACTGTCTTGTTAATATGTAAAAGGATTACACGTTATCAGATCATGGCAGAACCAATGGGCCGACAATGTGAAAAGTTTGTGCAGCAGGGCATGGAATTTAATGCAAAGGTGTCAGGTCATAATGAGTTCACCTTTTCGACGCCTACAAATAGCCTAAAGTTTCTCCATTCAAAGGAGGATATAAACGAGTTCAAGAGGCGAAAGCTCTGCACAAATTCTCCCTCACCATAACCAGCCTCCATTTTAAGCTCTTCTGTGATAAGGATTCTGAGAATTTTCAGAGTCGTCTCCCAGTGAGTGAGAACCTTCACCGTATGCTATTTATGTATCAGATAGCAACCATCTCAAGCCTCCATGAAGCAAGACATTGCCGTCCATTTCTGTTCTATCTCCATTTCCCTCCTTCTTACATGTTTTGTTAATGACATTTGAGAGAATGGTTTATTTTCTTAATATAAGTTTGATTGACGATTATCTTCCATTCATTTCCATATTAAATACTTTACACCATGTTGTTTGAATGTTAAATGAGTTAGATGTTAGAAGTTAGTTTTTCTTAAGCAATACTAAGTATGTTACATCTTGATAAATGCATATTATTAGCTTGCATAGCTTTGTCTGACAAACAAATTTAACAAGCACGACTGTCTAGCTTGAGAGGGTAGATGACTAATCTTTGGCATTTATCAAGACTAGATGAGGTTTAGAGATGTAGTTCATCTTTTGCCAACGCAAGCTTACCATGCGTCTTAGAGATAAGATTAATGTGACGTCGAAACATCGAGAGATGGATTCACAAACCCAAAGTTTGTAGGTATGTAAATATACTTAGATATGCTTAAGTAACAACTAGCTCATGCGTTAACTCTATTTTTATCGCATGGTTCCACCGTCATTCTCAACGCATGCTATCTGACACTAAATGACATTTGACTAACCTTCTCCATATCCACCTCATTGTTAATTGTAAAAAATTTTATTCATTCTTTTTGTATAGTTTTAGGTACATACAATTCTTGAACATAATACATGTATAGTCACCGCATAGTCTTGTATCTATTCTCAACGCCTAGTTTATTACAAATCCTTGCGTTCGACCTTGGACTCACCAGGAAGCCTATAAGAGCTTACACTTGGGCTTTTATAGGAAAACTTGCTTATTAATGATCATACTTGAGTAATTCTCAACGCAACTCTGTACGGAAATTATAACATCTAATCCATTTTATGCGCAACAAGTTATGAGCCAACAATAAGGTACCTAACCTTATCCCTATACTATAAAACCTTTAGATTGTATTTTGAACATGGATCTTCGTATGTCCCCACATAAAGTTCAAGAATCATAAAACAACCTAGGATGTTAGTTTATTGGATTTAGGGTTATTAAGACAAAAAAAAAAAAAAATCAATGACGCTTATTAAAATAATACATCAATAACCCTTTATTAATGATTTAATGACGGTCAAATAATTACATTTACAATCTATGAGTTTTAGGGCATAAAACCCAACAGTTTCAACAATTTGATGGGAAGGGCAACTCAAAGCAACATGTTGCTCATTTCATTGAAACATGTGAAAATGCAGGAACTAGAGGAGACTTGCTAGTCAAACAGTTTGTTCGAACTCTGAAGGGAAATGCCTTCGACTAGTACATCGACCTGGAACTTGAAACTATTGATAGTTGGGAGCAGCTTGAAAGAGAATTCTTGAATCGTTTCTACAATATTAGGTGTATCATTAGCATGATAGAGCTTACCACCACTACACAACAAAAAGACGAGACAGTCATTGACTACATCAATCGTTGAAGAGCATTAAGCCTTGATTGCAAAGATAGATTAACGGAACAATTAGCAGTTGAAATGTGCACTCAAGGAATGCACTAGGAACTTCTATATATCGTGCAAGGGATAAAACCCCATACCTTTGAGAAATTAGCAACTCGAGCGCATGATATGGAGTTAAGCATTACTAATAGGGGAAACAACGATTTATTGGTCCCAGAAGTAAAAAAAGAAAAGAAGAGAAGAACACCCAGAAGGTATTGAAGGCTGCTACTAAAGAAGCTATGGTCGTGAATACGATTCCTTTAAAGTTTATCTCTAAAGAGAAAAAGATTGAGAAACGTCAAGATGGGGGCGAGAAGTGACACCCAACATTGAAAGAAAGACAAGAAAAAGTCTATCCTTTTCCAGACTCCGATCTTCTAGATGTGTTAGACCAATTATTGGACAAACAACTTATTAAACTTCCTGAATGTAAATGACCTGTAAAAATGGGGAGAGTAAATGATCCCAATTACTACAAATATCATGAAGTTGTTAGTCATCCAGTAGAAAAATGCTCTGTATTGAAGGAGTTAATTTTGAAGTTGGCTCAAGAGAGAAAGATTGAATTGTTCGAGAGCAAAAACTTAATCGGATCCTTATGGATGATAGTTCAGCTGTCAACATAATGCCAAAATTGACTGTGAATCAACTAGGCATTTCGATGGATGAATTATCAAATAGTAAGCTGGTGATTCAAGGATTTAATCAAGGAGGACAATGAGCGATAGACATGATTCACCTAAAGCTCATCATAGGGGATTTGAAAGCAAACACCCTATTTCATGTGATCGAATCAAGAACCACCTACAGATTGTTGATTCCCTAGATTCATGAAGACGAAGTAGTAACGTCCATGCTTCACCAGTGTTTTAAGTTCTATCAACAGAGCATCAGGAAAGTTGACGCCGACACCAAGCCATTCTCAAATGTTGAATCTCATTTTGTTGATGCAAAGTTTTTTATGAAAAGTGATAATATCAATGAAGTTATATCAATCGAGGTTCCTGTGGCCAAAAGCTCTTATAGGCCTAAGCAACAAATGATCAGACAAAGAAATTGAGTGAAGTGAAAGAATCACTAACGAAATACCACATCTAGAAGCCCACTTACTCTGTAATTTAGACAAAAATGGAATTGTGATGCTAGGATCGTGGGTGGAGACGGGCGATATTTTAGTAGGTAAATTAACGCCCAAGCAACGGAGGATCAGATGAAGAACTTGAGTGAAGTGGATGCTTTCAGCAGTTAGGGGGATGATGGATCAATCACCAAAATCAAGCCTGAGGTATCATAGAACGAAAGGATGATAAGCACACAAGAAAAGGTCTCAAAACCTCCCGTCTTACGCTATGTTCCTCTTTTCGATGCAAGAAAGAGGAATCACCATTTGCAAAATGCTCCAAAAATTAATGATTGAAGATGTCGAAATTTTGAAAGAAAGCTTCACCACACCGCTTACAAAGATGGATAAATGAGAAGTTAAAAAGACTAAGAAATAGGAGGTGAAATTGACCCTTCCAGAAAAATGAACGACAGGTGGTTTTGGTCCAAAGGCATATAGGTTGTTGGCAAAGGCAGGTTATGACTTCACAACTCATATTCAGTTTAAAAGTTTAAAGATATTTGATGAAAGACCTAAACTTCACCGTACCCAAAGGAAGCTTTAGAAAAAAGGATATACTATTATGCATTCAAGGGCCAGACTCGGATATAAGCTCTCTGAGCAGATTCGTATTACTAGAAAAGGTAAAGAAAAAGTTGTAGGTACGTGTCACATTATTGTGGAAGAGAGCAATGATTTTAAAAAAGACAAGAGAAGCGAAGATAAAAAAAACTTCTGCCTTCAATCTCATCACTCCTTCAGTGGCACACCCATCGATTTTTCAAAGACTAAGTATGCTTGCAGTTGAAGATAAAAATCAACCCTTAACTTTTGGTTATACCCGACTTTCAGCTTTTAAGAGGCTAAGTACAACCTCAAAGAAGGTAAATAATGTGTGTCCAACTACAAGCACACGGGCATTTGCTTTTGAGAGGTTAAGCGTTACAACAATAAGAAACCAAAAGCAATCTCCCACATCGGTCTCGGGCAAAGCACTCGAGGTAAAAAGTGACGAAAAAATTTGCAGTGCGGTTCAATCAATAATGAAAAGGAAATTGCTTGTTTCGGTAAATACAAAGGGTTCAATAAAAGTAAAATGACACAACGTCATTATCACTCGACTTAAAGAGAACAACCTAGATGATAAAGAAGAGGCGACAAGTTGTTGCCGTGTCACAATAGAAGAAGCATAAGATCTTGAGGTTTTTAAAGAGGATGCAGAAAAAGTTCCATCATCACTTGAAGATGGTGGTCAATCAACGATTGATGAGCTAAAGAAAGTCAACCTCGGAAAATAGAGGAGTCTCGTCCAACCTTCATAAGTGCACAACTTGTTGATACTCATGACATATAAAGGGTCAAGCATTAGTAGATTTCTTGGCTAATCATCCAATCCCATCAGACTGGAAACTATGTGAAGACTTGCTCGATGAAGAGTATTTTACGTCAAAAGCATGGAGCCTTGAACCATGTACTTTGATGGCGCAGCATGAAGAAGTGGAGTAGGCATTGCCATTGTCTTCATTTCTCTGGAAAAGCCCACATTGTTGTATAACTTCACGCTTATTGAGTTATGTTCAAAATAACGTTGCTAAGTACCAAGCACCTATCATTGGCTTAAAAATGGCTCTAAAGATTGGGATAACATACATGGAGGTATACGGTGACTCGAAGTTAATTATAAATTAGCTCTCACTCCAATATGATGTGAAACATAAGGATTTAAAGTCTTACTTCATTTACACTAGAAGACTAATGGATATGGTCGAGGGCATACTACTTAAACATATACCGAGATCATAGAATAAGAGAGCAGATACATTCGCGACGATTTCAGATGATGTACCTATAAACATTTCCATTTGTCAAAAATGGAACATAAATCGATGCAATATTTGTTTACGTGATCGAAGAGGAGGCCCCGACTTGCGTAGGTCCTTGGTTTGATAGGAGAAAGGAGTGTAGGATTGGTAAGACTAGCGACAATGCATTATAGATTATCTGTACTACGGAAACCTTACCACAGATCTTTGGCATAGAATTGAGATACGAAGAAGAGCTACTCAATTTATCTACTACAATAATATACTTTATTGATGTTCATATGAAGGTCTTTTTCTTCGATGCTTAGGGAAAGAAGAATCAGCAAAAGCCTTAGAAGAAGCACATTCAAGTGTTTATGGTGCTCATCAGTTTGGACCAAAGCTCCAACATCAATTAAAAAGAATGGGTTGCTACTGACCCACAATGATTCACGACTCAATGCAGTATGCAAAACAATGAGAAGCTTGTCAGTTCTATGTAAATTTTATACATCAACCCTTGGAGCCTCTTCATCCGACAGTGGCTTCATGATCGTTTGAAGCTTGGGGCTCGATTTGGTCGAATCTATGACACCTAAGTCATTGGGAGACACTCTTATATTCTCGCTGGAACAAATTACTTTTCAAGATGAGTTGAAGCTATGCCATTAAGAGAAGCCAAAAAGGATAACATTGTAAGTTTCGTACGCATACACATCATTTATCGATATGGGATTTCTCATCGTATTGTGACAGATAATGGGAGACAATTAATCAGTAGTCTGATGGACAAGTTATGTGAAAAGTTTAACTTTAAACAGTACAAGTCTTTTATGTACAATGCCGCAACAAATGGACCGGAAAAAGCATTCAACAAAACTTTATGTAATCTACTAAAGAAAGTAGTCTCTAAGACGAAAAGAGATTAATAGGAAAAAATCAGCAAAGTCCTATGGGCTTACCGAACTACTCATCGCACTCCTTGAGGGGTCACGTCATATTCTCTAGTTTATGGAGTAAAAGTTGTTCTTCCATTGGAAAGGAAAATTTCATCGTTGAGAATGACAATTCAATAAGGGTTGACTACTAAAGACACTGCCAAATTGCGTCTTCAAAAGTTAGAAGCACCTGATGAAAAGAGACTGGAGGTTCAACAAGCATTGAAGTGTTATCAAGCACGAATGTCCAAAGCCTTTGATAAGCATGTGAAGCCTTGATCATTTCAGATTGGTGATCTAGTACTTGCTGTAAGAAGATCAATCGTCACAATGAGACATACAGAGAATAAGTTCACACCTAAATGGGATGGACCTACGTTGTTAAAGAAGACTACATGAAAGAAGCACACAAGATCGTTAATCAAGATGGATTAAGAATTGGCCCAATCAACGACAAATTCCTTAAAAGATTTTATGGTTAAAGTTAATATGTAAAAAAAAATTGATGTAAGAGTATAAACTACATGTTGCTCCTAGCGTGCATGAGCTTAAAAGGTGAACGGCCATATGTTAAAAAAAAAAATGCATATTTGTATTAACCTACATTATGACTTGATCCTGTTATCATAAAAAGGTACATAGGCAACTTAAAATAAAATTTAAGTGTAGTCACATAACAACTTTTTTTTTTTTTGCTTTCCATTAAATCAGAATCTTTGTGGTTACATATGAAAAATAATTAGTTATAGTAGGGATGCTCTCAAGAGTATTGATTTCTTCATGCATCTTGGCAACTTCAAGTTCCTTTCGGTCTATGGCCTCCTTTTTCTCACCAGATAAACTAAAAAGCTTCTTAGATTTAGCATTTACATTCTGAAGTTTGGCTTCTATTTCTTTTTCGTAGTTGGTTCATCAAAGTTAAGGCTTTTTTCATGTGAGATGTCTTCTCTTCCAAGTAATGGTCTTTGTTGGTTGAAGATAGTTGTGCAAAATATGAAGATTGTATCGCGTTGAAATTTTCTACCCTTTTAAGATAATTACTCACGAACTCATGAATTGGAGTCAAATTCTCTGCATGAATCTTCAAAATACCAAAAAATACCTTCGTTACTTCCGGTTCGAGGTTTGGGACCTTCTCATATGAAGTATGCACAATCTTATCTTGAATACTTTCCCACATGGATAATGCTGGCTGTCAATAGAACTTTGAAACCACCATATCGCGCAATATAAAGAAGCCTCAAGGTTCGCAACATTCGGTTCTTAGCAGATGTGTTGAGTTGGTTCAGAATTCTTGAGTGGACCGGAGAGGCCATGATTTTCTCTACTAAAGATGCTTTAGAACAATCAACTTCTTCAGGCGAAGGGCCTAAAACTTCAACGCTCTAGATGCTTACTTCCTCCTTCCCACATCAAATGTCTTCAGAAATGACAAGAGGTCGTGGGGGTTGTCTAGTTGTTTCAGCTGATGGCAGTTTAGAAGTACCGACCTTCTCCAGAGATGAATCCAAATAAGAAGTTCCCATTAAAAATTCTTCACTATTTTTCCCACAAGCTCCTGAAAATGATGGCTTAATAGAGATTGAAAAAAACGAAAACATAAATTATCTGTTAAAGAAGGGAACAAAGAGAAATTAAGGAGAAAACATACATACCAGTGGTGTAATAGCACTAGGGAGTCCTAAAGCACTTGGAACCCCTTTAAAAAAATTATCACATGATGCCTTTACCTTCTTCGGGGGTCTTTTCTAATGACGCTCACTGGTCCTACTATGACCCTCTTCTCCGTGAGTCACATCATCTTCTTGAGGAGTACAAGTTGCTTCCTTGATAAAACGAAGTTGTTTACCTTGGCTCGCCCCTTTGTTCTTGGGTAACCGGGGTTGTGATGGGAGAGGAATAGTGCTACTTACTAAGTGATGTATATTATTCTCAAAATAACTTCCATGTTTTGACAACCACCAGTTTCTGTATCGCAGTGTAACATGGTTGTGTGGCTCCAACGTGTGAGTTGGTAAGAACACTTGGGATGATGTGTTACGTCTGGCAAACCATAAAGTGATATAGCATATTGTTGAGAGTGACGGCAAAGGGCATTTGTCACACTCCCTCCCAGATTTTCTTCCTAACTTAAAAGTAGGTGCGACCTACACACACTTATCAAAATACATCGAGAAATACAAATCAATACCAGTTCAATTGTACAAAGCTTTATGTTAATGAAACATCATAAGTTAAACATAAACTTTAAATTCAGATTTCTCAACTCATAATTTATCACAACAGGTATTTTCTCTGCACACTGTACAAACCCACTCTCAGAATACTACAAGGATCATGTATGACAAAAACATGTACATAAACTGAGTATTTACAACTATCCCAGAGAACTAATGCAGAGTAAACTCAGACGAGGATCTTCTGTAGGCTAGGCGTCCCGGACACACTCGCTACCTGAAACGAACAACAATAAGCAAGAAAGCGTGAGCCTAAAGCTCAGTGAGTGACTAAGTTATCTAATTACAGTTTAATCCTTGAGTTAATGCTGATCATAATAACTACTATATATCTTATTAGTACAAATTCCTGGGTCACTCATGCCATTTAACAATATAACATACATATCTTTCCAAGAAGTAGCGGAGCAAAGGTCAACGCTATTAACCTGATAATTCAATTCCTATTATTCATATATTCACACGCCTTTACATTTCCTCCTTCGGCGTTTCAACTCTCAAGTGCTTTCACATATTGTTCCTCAGCACTGAGTTCCATATTAATCCACTACTCAAGTGCCTTCACACATGGTCCATTAGCACCGAGCCATCATGTACTGGTTTTCCATATGCCTTCTCACAAGGTCCTTCGGCATTGGAATCCATCTCAATTAATTTCTCAAGTGCCTTCACTCATGGTCCCTCAGCACTGTGTATCATATATCATATCCTCATAAGCCTTCACACATAGTCCTTCGGCCGTGGGTTGCATTTAGATAACACGCATACAGGAGTTCATATAACATACTCGTTTTCACTTGCACAATGTTAGAAATAATCCTTGGATGAAATAGAAAGTCACTCACGATTTGTCTTAGGCCCCGAGCGGATTATATGCTTTTCCGAGCTCTTCTTGGCCTGTAAAAACACATTTCTCACATTAGGTTTCCTTTGAACTCTTTTTTCCATAATCATTAAATATGCATATTCATAACTAGCGATACTCTATGTTACTAGCGAGACTACCAACGAAATTTACACTATTGGGCACTGCACTAGCGAAACCGGAGTGAACTAGATTAGCGAGATTACCTTAAGAAGTGATACCTAGCGAGACTTCAGTGAGAGTTGTGAGACGCAAAGCTTTTTGCATTATCAGCGACACTCGTTCCGCTGCTCACTCTCCAGCTCCTTAGCGATACCACTGTCTAACGACACCTGATATTACTGCTTCCTTCCTTCCCTTCTAACTCTTTCTTTATCCTGCTAAAAACCATATTTCAGTTAAAATCAGAACTTCCCCTCTTCTACAATCTTGTAAAGTAGTGAGTTTCCTAGCTTACCTCAAAATTTCAGACCATAACTCGTCTTCGTTTGAGAGCTATTCCCAAATGACTTTGCCTTCCTTGAATTGTCTAGCAATTCAACTTCGATTACTTCCTCCTAGAGATTAACACATTTTTTCTAGGATTTAGGTTAAACATCCTTCATGGAAGTTGCTAAGAATTAAATCAACTTATTAACCTCAAAGTTTCAGTCCTAGCTTCAACTTCCTCTGCTCACTCTCCTTCAAATACCGATTGGTGTTCAGATTTATCAGCAACAATCAAGCTTCTGGTTCCAGCTTCAAAATCACCATGAAAATGATCTGGTTTCTACTTGAATCCAATATAAACACCTTCTTCCACCTCTCCTCGTTGTTCGTCTGTGAAATGGAGTCAATCTGAGTTCGAAAATATGTCCAAAAGGGTTTAATTATTCGATGCACTCATTTAGATGTTAATATAAATCACCAACTTACCAGCTCTACTATCATCTTCCTTCTTGAATTAGCCAATGCAACCTTCCGCACATGGCTTCGGCAACGCATAGTCTCAACTTACCATGCCACTGATTGCTCAA
Organism: Citrullus colocynthis; assembly: GCA_031780015.1. Lineage (NCBI taxonomy): Eukaryota > Viridiplantae > Streptophyta > Magnoliopsida > Cucurbitales > Cucurbitaceae > Citrullus > Citrullus colocynthis. Next base: position 133,283 of record QLSR01000260.1, read on the forward strand.
TGCCGAATAGTCGACTACCGCATGGCCCTCTCGGCCCCTTTTTTATGCACCAACGCATACCAACCTTCAACGCATAGGCCATCTCAAAGCATAGCAATACCAACTCCTAGCATATAGTAGCCTTCAACGCATATTTCTACTAACGCATATTGCACCCTCTTTCCTTCACATCTATTTCCACGCTGAGCTGCCCTCTTCAACGCATGCCTATCAGCAGCAACTCTTGTCAAGCTTAGACATACCCTCAACGCATAATCACCCATCACATGGCCAACACTTAGTCATTTTTGCTCTCACACAACTCGGCCAATTTTCTTTACTCAATACCTGTCCCATAGTTTCTCCGTACTTACCTTCTCTCATTGACAAGTACGAGGCTTACAACATTCTCTCTATATCATTAGGGATGTGTTGATAAAATCCAAACTACCGTCCAAACCAATAAGGACTATATGATTCCATTATCAAAGCATCTTTACACTGAGACGATATATAACCTGATCGCATACTAAAAAATTGGCAAGACTGTTGAAATGTTAGGTTGTTATTATCAATCAGGCACTCATGTCTATTCCGGTTTTAGATATTTACGTGCCACTGAATATTTGTACCTCTATGGATCAATTCCATGCTTTGTATTTGTTGAAATAAATAAAGCCACCTTCGCCAGAAAAACTGGCTATCTTTGGACCCCGAACATCCATAGGAACAGAATAGTGTGTAATGAAGTAGTGGGCCAACCAACCATGGACATAATGCATAGGAAAGTGAACGTCCATGAGTCCAATCGAGTTGGAAGCTTCGGTAATTAGCCCTAGGTCATGATGATATTGGCTAGAATCGGAATGGAAAGGCTATAGGATTTCCCGTCAGCCATCGTACTAGCAACCTTCAAAACTCCCAGATGAAGGTAAGCTTCTTTTTGTGGGAACAAAAAAGACACAACCAATAGGATAAAAAAAGCAGCTAAATATGTCTTATCCTTTAAATTGTCTCCTATCCTAAGTTCCTTGAATAACATATTTTCTCTACTTGACCATTCTCGAGACTTGATCTTTGAACCATCTGGTTATGAGTAAACCAAGAGCGAGAAACTTTCGTTTGCTTTCGTGTAAAGGGTTTATCATATTTTTTAGCCCTCAAGAACCAAAATGAGATCCAAGAGCTAATAGTTACTTGAGAATCATTCTTAGAGGATGATGCACGATCTTTCTTGTGTGAACAAATTATCGAATAATATGCTGAAAAAAGATGTTCACAAGTCTTCAGAAGATATTTTCGCTTGTCTCATGAGCCGGTTAATTCTCTATAGCAGGGGATGACTTCCTTGTACAAACTCCCCCTGATCAAAAGACCCCCAAGTGACCGTAGGTCCTATAAAGAAATTGATATTTCGCTTGCCATAGTGTGGAGACTATTAGTTGACGGACACCAAGCTTCACAAAGGCTCAAACCACATCACTATTATGGTCGTATATATATGAAAAGGCCATCGCCATGTTAAATAAATGGACATCATGAAGAAATCGTTCATTTCGACTAACTACAAACTCTAGTCATTCCCAATAGTAGTCGGTAAAAGTGAATTCACAAGGGACTTTCATTATGGCATTCTAACGGGTCTCACCCTCGAGCATATGATGTTCGAGAGGTTGGGATTAGGGGCTTTGTTATGGATTGAAGATCATAACATCCATATGTTTTCTCTTTGATGAAAGGGCACCTTTACGGATTATTCAGGAAAGGTCATGTCATTGTCTAAGTTTGGCCAGAGATCATGATTAAGTAAGTTTTCCTATAAAAGCCTAAGTATAAGCTCTTATAGGTTTCCTGGTGAGTCCAGGGTCGAACATAGGGATTTGTAATAACTAGGCGTTGAGAATAGATGCATGACTATGCGGTGAACTATACATGTAATATGTGCATGAGTTGGTTGTATGTGTCTAAAACTATACATAAAGAATGAATAAAATTTCCTACAACTAACAATGAGGTGGACACGGCGATGGTTAGTCAAATGTCGTCTAGTGTCAGATAGCATGCGTTGAGAATGAATGGAACCATGCAATAAAAGTAGAGTTAATGCAGGAGCTAGTTATTACTTAAGCCTATCTAAGTACAAGTACATACCTACAAACTGAGTTTGAGAATCCATCTCTCGATGTTTTGACGCCACATTAATCTTATCTCTAAGACGCATGGTAAGTTTGCATTAATATGCAGTAAACCTTATCTTCGACAAGTTTTTTAAACTTCCAAAATTGAGGTGCCCGAACCGTAGATGCCATAGCCAAGAAACATCCACATAACACGTCTTCAAGCATTTTGGAACATCATTACATATATTCAAAGGAAACCTTCGGTCTTTTGTCATGATGACTTTAGCAACAAGTCTCTCATTATTATCTTTCAAATATAAACAATTGTTTTTCATTTGAACTTCAAAATCTTTCTCTAACAATTGTTCTACACTCAATGTATTGTTTTTGTTATATTAGGAATGTCATTGTAACGACCTGACCCTTACATAACAAGGTCAAACTGCTACGACATGCATACCTAAACTTTTCTATCATGAGATGAGTTTTGGTAAAAAATTTTAAAAGTAAACTGATAACTTGTAGAAATACAAGTTATAATAGTCACTATTTGAATTAATTAGAGTAACTTTAGAGCTAAACGCATGATTTTGATAGTTGAATTATGTAAAATGTATCACCATGCGTTGACACTATTTACAAAACAAAATACCTGAAAAATTATGAGCTTTTCTGTTTTTAACGCAGGATTAAGAAGAAAAGAAGCCCAAATAACCCAAGGACTAGAAACAAAGCTGCTGCGAGAACAAATAGAAACCCATGCGTCAAAACTATGCGTCTGAGGCCATGCGTTGAGACCATGCGTCGATACCATGCGTTGAGGAGAGTAAATACGGACGCCTGGGAAAAAGCTGTCAGGTCATTATGGAAAAGGACAACACGTTATCAGATCATGGCAGAATTAATGTACCTACAATGTAAAAAGTCTACGCAGCAGGGCAGGGAATTTAATACAAATGTGTCAGGCCATCATGAGCTTCAACTTTTCAACGCCTATAAAAAGCCCAAAGCTTCAAAGGAAAAAGGAGGAGGAGAGAAAAACTAGTTCAGAAGGCGAAAACTTTGCACAACTCCCCCACCATAACCAGCCTCCATTTCGAGCTCGTCTGAGAGAAGAATTCTGAGAACTTTCAGAATCATCTCCCAGTGAGTGAGAACCTTCACCCTATGGATTTTATGTATCAGATAGCAACCATCTCAAGCCTCCATGAAGCAAGAAGTTTCCAGTGGCGGTTTGACGTCTTCCATTTCTGTTTATTTTCCATTTCCCTCCATTTTACTTATGTTTTGTTAGTGACATTCGAGAGAATGGCTTATTTTCTTAATATAAGTTTGATTGACGACTATCTTTCATTTATTTCCATATTAAATATCTTACACCATGTTATTTGAATGCTAAATGAGTTAGATGTTAGAGTTAGTTTTTCTTAAACAATATGAAGTATGCTACATCCTGATGAATGCATATCATTAGCTTGCATAGCGTTGTCTGACAAACAAATGTAGTAAGCATGACTGTTCAGCTTGAGAGAGTAGATAGTTAATCTTTAGCATTTATCAAGACTAGATGAAGTGCAGAGATGTAGTTCATTTTTTGCTAATGCAAACTTACCACGCGTCTTAGAAATAAGATTAATGTGGCGTCGAAACATCGAAAGATAGATTCACAAACTCAGTTTATAGGTATGTACTTATACTTAGATAAGCTTAAGTAACAACTAGCTCCTGCGTTAACTCTACCTTTATCGCATGGTTCCATTCATTCTCAACGCATGCTATCTAACACAATGACATTTGACAAACCATCGCCGCGTCCACCTCATTGTTAGTTGTAGGAAATTTTATTCATTCTTTATGTATAGTTATAGATACATACAAATCTTTCATATATTTACTTGTATAGTCCACCGCGTAGTCAAGCATCTATTATCAACGCCTAGTTATTACAAATCTCTGCGTTCGACCCTGGACTCACCAGAAAACCTATAAGAGCTTATACTTGGGCTTCTTATAGGAAAACTTGCTTAATCATTATCATACGTGAGTAATTCTCAACGCATCTTTGTACAGAAAATGATAACATCTATTTTTGTGCAACACGCTATGAAACTCAAATGTAAATCGAAAATAGAAAAGAAATCAAATCAAATCAAAACCAACAATATAAACATCAAAACTTCTATTAGTTAAGTAAAAACTTTACAAAAAGTTTCTTTTACAAAACACCAGGATCCATAAAACGTTATCGTAGTAGAAAAAATGCATATATGACCAAACAGTGAGTTTGATGATTGGCACTCTGAGTGACATCTCGTTATGCCTCCTGTGTTGTGCCCTCACCTACAAAGTCTATGGAATGGAATGAGTATATAAGATACTCAGTAAGTAGCTCTCACCTAAGGTAGTGTCCAAAACATAAACTTGTCATAACATGAGGTATTCGTTTATGCTTCCAACATGAGTTCCTCCGCCCCGATAGGAAGATGTGGACTTAAGCGAAATTAACTCATCTGATGATTAGCAGGTCATGCAATCAATAGAGCCAGAGTCGCATCCGACATCAACCATTAACATAAACGTAAGATTGGACTAGAGGGGTGCAACCATACATACCCCCTACTAGCCCCTTACATAAACATAGCGTAAGATTGAGTCTAGAGAGGTGCAACCATACATACCCTGTTAGCCCTAGAAGCATAACCTATACCAAAATAAAACTTGATCTTAACATAATCATGAACATACATAATGTATGGGGTCCCTTACAGAGAAACTTATTTCAAACATGTAATGCAACACAAAAATAATAACATTATAATGCAATATAGCAAAGGCACACTACCATAAAACACTTAAAGAGAGGGTGAGATAAGCTATTTACATCTTTGATTGCTTCAATATTTTTCTTATACTTGGCTTAGAATGATGTGAGAAGACTTCAATAGAAAGTTTATGGAAGAAAAGTTGGGAGATCTTTTATGAGGGCTTATGGGTGAGGGATTTTGGATGGTTCTTTCCAACCTTGTGTTACAAATGAGCCCCCATGGGGTATTTATAGTCCTCCACTTCCTTAATGGATGGTGATGATTGATTTAATCTAATGGTTAGGATCTTCCCTCTAGATTATTCTATATCTTTCTATACATCTCCATACTTCTCAATACATTTCTAGACTTCTTCATACAATGCTAGCTTTTCCTAAAACTTTCTAGATTATGCTAGCTCTTCCTAGACTTCTATAGAATTCTCTAGAAACATCTAGAATATTCATACATCTTCTAGAACATTCTAGAGGTATTTAGGATATTCACACACCTAGAACTTTTTAGAGACATCTAGGGGATCCATGGATGTTCTAGAACTTTCTAGTATCTTGTGGAATTTTTTGGAAGCTTCTAGATCTTTTGCACATTTTGATGGTCCTGAGCATTGTGGTGCTGTCATCTCTTAGGCGTGTAAAATGCAGTTAGACTGAGCCTTGTAAAATGTATTTAATTACTAAATTAATATTTAGTTTGTTATTTATTCAATAGCCAATAAGATTTATAGGTAAATCTTAACTTTAGTGTCTTAAATTTTAAAAAAAGGGTCTTCACTCACTAGGTCTAGAACAATTGAATTTAAGAATTCACCATGTAATTTCATATAATATTTTCATACAAACTTGGGATGTTACAATAATAAACATTTGTAATGTGCTAGCGATTGTCTTCAAATTTTAACTTGGGTTTTCTCCATTTTTCAACCGAATGAGAATTTTAATTATTCCTTTGATGGCAGTCAAAGCATTGTCTTCAAAGGCAATATTACTTTTTTCCATCTCGTTCAACTCTAAAAACATCTCCTGATTTCCACACATGATTTAAGGCTCCGATGTCAAGATACCACTTGCTATCTTGACTTTCTTGTTCTCCCTTTGAAACCATGAATAAGGTTTCGTTCTTCCCCGTATAATTGGATTGCCCTTGATGGGCTTTGGATGTGCTAGCGATTGACCGATCATTTTGCTTCCGATCGATCAACTCTGATTGAGATAAGTAACATTCAATCACATAATGTCCATATTTATTGCAATTATAACATTTTACTTGAGATTTATCTCTCCCGGACCTTCCACCACATCTTCCACGACCTCGACCTTCTTTTCCTCTAGAGGATTCATTTGAGTTTTGAGAAACGTCGGTGTTGGCTTCACCTCTTCCACCATGGCCTCGACCACCATGACTCTTCCACGTCCACAACTATTCTCTTACTTGAGCTTGAGTTGGAGAAGTTGTTCAACAATCTCCGTTTGCTCCATGATTCTTTTCTTTTTCTCTTCATAGGCTTGTAATGAGCCTATAAATTGTTCAATCGTCATGGTCTCAAGATCTTTTGTCTCCTTGATTGTCATGGCAATGATCTTAAACTTAGTATTTAGGCTTCATAGAATCTTTTCCATGACACGAACATATTTTTTCACCGTTTCATCTCAATTTGTTAACAACAGTCATAACTTTGGTGTGATATTTCGCTATCACCTTTGTCTCCTTCATCTGTAATGATTCAGACTCACCACGTAAAACTTGTAACCGTACCTTTTTAACATGATCAGCTCCTCTATGAGTCGATTGGAGCTTGTCCCATGTTGCCTTCTCCTGGTCTTCTGGAGCAATCATGATCTGGTTGTAGCCTGAATAGCCATCCAAGAAGCAGAAGAACTCATTTCCCGCAAGTCTATCTAACATTTGGTCAATGAAGGGTAGCGGGAAGTGATCATTCTTCGTCGCCACGTTGAGCTTCCTGTAGTCCATGCAAATTCTCCACCCCGTGACAGTGCGGGTGGGGATCAATTCGTTATTCTTGTTTGGGACTGCAGTCATACCTCCTTTCTTGGGAACGCATTGTACAGGACTTACCCATTTACTATCAGAGATGGGAAAGATGACGCCTGCGTCCAACCATTTAAGTACTTCTTGCTTGACAACTTCTTTCATTGTTGGGTTTAGCCGCCTTTGGGCCTCGATAGATCCATCTTTTCCTTCTTCTAGATGAATTTTATGCATGCAGTATGTGGGGCTGATCCCCTTGATATCAGCCAACGTCCATCCGACAGCTCTGATGTGCTTTTTCAGAATGAATAACAAGGCTGATTCTTGATTAGAGGACAAAGCAGCTGAAATAATAACTGGAAGAGAGTTACCTTCTCCTAAGTAGGCATACTTCAGGTGAGCTGGCAACACTTTTAACTCGATTTCTGGCGCTTCTTCCAGAGATGGTTTTGTTTGTTGGTTGATTTGATTTGGAGTCAAGGGTTCAAAAGCAGAATGGACCAAAGCACAGCATTGTTCAGGCTGCTGCGCGTCCAGATTTGCAATAGTTTCATCATTTTCTTCAAGCCACATTTCATGGAACTCATTCTTTGCGTCGAGGTTCTGGTAGGTTTCCTATTCTCCTGGATATTCCAATGCTTTAAAAACATTGAATATCACTTCCTGATCATTAACTCTCATAATGATCTCCCCCTTGTGGACGTCAATGAGTGTACGACCCGTTGACAGAAACGGGTGTCCAAGTATATAGGGACGTCCTTGTCTGCTTCATAATCCAGGATAATGAAGTCTGCGGGGAGAATAAACTTGTCTACCTTTACCAACACATCCTCGATCCTTCCTTCAGGATGCACCACGGATCGATTTGCCAATTGTAGGGTAACTGTTGTTGGCTGCAATGCGATCCCCAATTTGTTGAATACTGACAAGGGCATGAGATTAATGCTAGCCCCTAAATCACACAACGCTTTTCCTATGTGAATTCCTCCAATAGAACAAGGAATGGTGAAGCTCCCTGGGTCTTTCATCTTTGTGGGGACGCGTTCACAGACCATGTCACTGTACTCCTGCGTTAGAGCAATGGTCTCATGTTCACCCGTTCCTCTCTTTTTAGACTGTATGTCCTTGAGGAATTTGGCATAGGTTGGCATTTGTTCCAACGGATGTTGATGTGCAACTGTTTGAGTACATCTAGGAAGCGTTTGAATTGCTTCTCATTATTTTTCTTCCTTCTTAACCGCTAAGGATAAGGAGGCGTTTGCAGCTCGGCTGACATGCTTGTTGATGCGTCTTTCCCTTATGAACTTCTTTGCATGTCAGCTTGTTTTTGCTACGTTGATTGGTCAGAATCAGTTGTGGGGTTGGAAAGATGAATTATTGGTTGAGAGTTCTCTGGGCGGGGAAGTTCATTCATGGCTCTTCCACTTCGCAATGTCACAGCTTGACACTGTTCTTTCCTTGAACTACCCGTACCGCGTGGTGCTTTGGTGTTGCTCGGAAGGGAACCTTTCTGCCGCGTCTTAAATTCTCCAGCAATCTGGCCAATCTGAAGCTCTAAATTCCAGATGGATGACGCCTAGGTTTGTAACAAGGCGTCATTCTTCTGCATATATTCCTTTAGAAGAGCTTCCATGGATGATGATGGACAGGGCCTGACTGATGTGAATTTTGCCTCTGATGTCCATGGGAGAATCCAGATGATCCTCCTCTTTAGTGCATAGGCGCACCTTGCTGCTCAGGATGACGATTACCACCCCATGAAAAGTTCGGATGGTTCCTCCAGCCAGGGTTGTAGGTATTGGAATAAGGGTTGTTACGTATAAAGCATACAAATTGAGGGTTCTGTGGACATACCTCATACGCATACGGCTCCCCGCATCCAACGCATCCCACAGCATTCACTTGATTTACTGCGTTCACTTGGCCGCCGCCTCCTATATTCGACTGATTCAGGGCCATAGTCTGTAACAGGTTAGTCATGGCGGTGACTTGAGCTTGTAATGCAGCAACACTATTATGCTTAGGTGCTCCTGACGCATTGTTTTGCCTGCGGCTAGATCGGCTATATCCATGGTCCTCCCAATCCTCGTGGTTTCTTGATATTCTGTCTAGAATTTCCTTGGCCTCAGTATAAGTTTTATCCAGCAGTCCTTTTGCTGCGGCAACATTTACAGCGGTCTGAGAGGCCTCGGTCAAGCCATTATAGAATATCTCCATTTGAACACAGTTAGGGAAACGATTATGCGGGCAATTTCTCACCAATCTCTTGAATCTTGCCCAAGCATCGCTCAGGGTTTCTCTGTCTTTTTGTTGAAAATTGGCGATGTCTCTTCTTCTTCGAGCATTCTCCGTCGGTGGGAAGAACTTTTCATAAACTTCTCTATCATTTGGTTCTAGGTGGTGATCTCGCCTGGCTCCAAGGAATATGCCCACTGTCTAGCCTCATCTCTGAGGGAGAATGGGAACAGCGTTAATCGGATGTCATCTGCACTTATGTTTGGGATGACGAAAGTATTGCAGATTTCAATGAAGCTCTTTAGGTGACCATGAGGGTCCTCACCAGGTGATCCCCCAAACTGACCTGCTGTTTATAGCATTTGCAGCATGACTGGTTTCATTTCAAATCTTGAACCTTGAGACTCAGGTCACATAATTCCAGGTGAAAAATTATACAAGATGGGCGATGCACAATCCCTGATCTGACGATTTCGATCATGTGCCAATAAGATGGGATGAGTTTGTTGATCAATCTACTGAGCTTGAAGTTGCGCTGGGGCTAACGCATGGTTCACTGCTTCTTCTCGTCTGTCGTTAGCCCCATTGTCAGCTCTCAAAGGCTGGTTGGCATTGTTTGTTTGATTTTGCATCTTTTTCTCTCTGTAAAGTTGTCGCCGCCTTTGGAATGTCTTACTTCTTTTCCGAAAGGTTCTCTCGATCTCAGGGTCAGAAATGAACACAGGTTGTTCTTTGCTCATAAACTGTCAGATATGTCTTCGGCTAAACGCTCTGTACGACCCAAGATTGAGATTTTCTACATAAATCAAGAAATAATATCAAGACCTAAATTATTAGTTCAAATCCCCGGCAACGGCGCCAAAAACTTGTTCGAAATGAATTTCTTAATTAAATTGAATTGAGTTTCTTAGCTTGTTGCACAAAAATAGATTTTAACATTTTCGTACAAGGATGCGTCGAGAATTACTCTAAATGTGATCATGATTAAGCAAGTTTTCCTATAAAGACCCAAGTATAAGTATTTATAAGTTTCCTGGTGAGTCCAGGGTCGAATGTAGGGATTTGTAATAACTAGGCGTTGAGATTATATGCCTGACTATGCGGTGATCTATACATGTAATATGTGCATTTGTTGGTTGTATGTGTCAAACTATAGATAAAGAATGAAAAGAGTTTCCTACTACTAATAATGAGGTGGATGCGGCGATGGTTAGTCATATGTCATTTATTGTCAGATAGCATGTGTTGAGAATGAATGGAACCATGCGATAGGAGTAGAGTTAACGCAAGAGCTAGTTGTTACCTAAACCTTCTAAGTACAATTACATACCTACAAACTGCGTTTGTGAATCCATCTCTCGATGTTTCGACGCCACATTAATCTTATCTCTAAGACGCATGGTAAGTTTGCATTGACAAAAGATGAACTACATCTCTGCAACTCATCTAGTCTTAATAAATGCTAAAGATTAACTATCCACTCTCTCAAGCTCGACAGTCATGCTTACTACTTGTGTTTGTCAGACAAAGTTATGCAAGCTAAAGATATGCATTAATCAAGATGTAATATACTCAGGATTGCTCAAGAAAAACTAACTTTTAACATGAAACTCATTTAACATTCAAACATGGTGTAAGGTGTTTAATACGAAAATAGATGGAAGATAATAGTCAATCAAACTCATATTAAGAAAATAAGTCATTCTCTCGAATGTCATTAACAAAATATAAGCAAGAAGGAGAGAAATGGGAATAAAACAGAAATGAAGGGCGTCAAGCCGCCACTGGCAACGTTTTGCTTCATGGAGGCTTGAGATGGTTGCTATCTGATACATAGATTCCATAGGGTGAAGGTTCTCAGTCACTGGGAGACGACTCTGAAGGTGCTCAGAATCCTTCTCTCAGAAGAGCTCGAAATGGAGGTTGGTTATGGTGAGGGAGAAATAGTGCAGAGCTTTCGCCTCTTGAACTGGTCTCTCTTTCTCTCCTCTTCTTTCTCGGAGAAGCTTTTGGGCTATTTATAGGCGTCAAAAGATTGATATCATGATGACCTGACACCTTTGCATTAAATTTCAGCCACGCTGCATAGACTTTTCAGATTTGTCAGCCTATTTGTTCTGCCATGATCTGATAGGTTGTTGCTCTTTTTCATAATGACATGACAACTGTTTGAGCATGCATCTGTTTCTTCATCGACGCATGGTCTCAACGCATAGGCTCGACGCATGAGTTTCCACTTGTTCTCGCAGCAGCTTCGTCTCTTCGTACTTGGTTGTTTGCACTTCTTTTCTTCTTAACCCTGCGTTAGGAACAGAAAAGCTCATCGTTTTTCAGGCATTTTCTTTTGTAAGTAGTGCCAACGCATGGTGATACATTTTTCATCATTCAACTACCAAAATTATGCATTTAACTCCAAAGTTACTCTAATTAAATCAAATAATGACTATAATAACTTGTATTTCTACAAGTTATCATGCTCCAATAAAATGTCCAATTGTGGGCATTGCCATAAGGGCAATAGAGAAGGGAGAGAGGATGTTTGCTACATGTGTGAGCAACCAGGACAATACTGTAGAGACTGCCCTCGCAACCACGGAGGTGCACAAACAAAAGGATGGAAGGGCTACTACTAGACGTGGAAGAAAGAAAAAGAATAAGATGGAAGAAATGAAATAAAATGTTTGTTGTTACTACTATTTTGTGTTGTTTCCTTAAGTTTGGAAAGGAATGTAAAGATAAGTCGTAAATAAATAGAAGATTTTTCCTTTATCTTGACGGTAAGTCTCTAACCTAAATTTCAAGGATGAAATTTTTCTAAGGTGAGTAGGATTGTGACACCCTAACCTTTGACCTAGTTGCTTAAGAGACATAAAAAAAAGGAAACTAGGGTAAAAGGTGTAAAATTGGATCACAAGCTTGTGGAGTTGGCCAAATTTTGGCCAGTTTAAGGGACACTAGGCGTTGACATGGTAAGGAGGAAAAAAAAGAGTTTGTACTAACTTGAGTTTTGGGTTAAGAATAAGCCATAAGTGAGTTTCGAAGAAAACCATGTTAAGCGATTTTTGAGACTTGGACCACAAGGTGGCAAATGAGCTAAGGAAATCTTCTAAGTGTCATAACTATGCTTGGAGAACTCAATTATGCTATGAGAAGTCTAGACTTGGACACATAGCTTAGAGAAAGAAGAGGAAATTTCACCAAGTGTTGGAAAATAAAGAGTTGGAAGCATAATTGGGAGCTCGTTGTGAGTTGGACACATCCTTGGGAGAAAGACCACTATGTTGAATGCATAATTGGGTAAGTTAATTGGAAAATGGTTAAGTGTGGAAGGCATAGGAAAGGAAAGTTGGAAGCATAGACTGGGAGACACACCATGGACGCATAGGTGAGAAACCAAGGAGTTCATAGGGCCATGTTGAGAGTCTTGGACAGATGAATCAAAGAAGTTGTCGAGCTTCCTTAACACAGACAAAAGCATTAAATTATTAGAAGCTCCAAGATCCTAAAGTGCTTTAGTCACTAAATTGTTGCCTAAATAACAAGGAATAGCAAAACTCCCTGGATCTTTTAAATTTTTAGGCAATTTTCTTTGTAGTACCGCACTACACACTTTGGTTAATGCTATCATATCATGGTCCCCATACTTCTTTTTCCTAAACAAAGCATACTTCATAAATTTGGCATACTTAGGCATTTGTTCTAATGTCTCGGCAAAATGAATGTTAATTTGTAACTTTTTTAATATATCTAGGAATTTATAAAATTGAGCATCAACCTTTTTCTTTTGAAATCTTTGAGGAAAAATTAAAGTATTAGGGACAAAAGGAAGAGAATTAAAAGTAATCCCTATATTGGACTTAGATTTTTCCTTGACCTTAGGTGCACTCGCTTCTATTGTTAGAGCATACTCCATGGTGGCCTTAATTTCCTCTTGTGAAGGTTCATAATCGTCAATCATCATAGATTTGTTTAACTCCTTTCCACTTCTAAGGGTTATGGCATTGCACTCCTCCTTGGGGTTCTTCTCCGGGCAACTTGGAAATTTTTCTTTTTGCATTGTGTGGAGGGACATGGAAATTTGACTAATTTGAACCTTCAAGCTTTAGATCGCTTTCCTTTGGCTTTGTACAATGTCGACAATGACTTATGCCAAGGTCTCCAACGTGGTAGTTCTTGATCTTGATTGTTTGACAAAATCAATCATTAAATCTTCCAAAGATGATGTCTTTGCATTCCCCATACCATTGAAGCCTTGAGGTGATTGCAACACGTTCTTGTTGTTAGCATATGAAAAATTTTCATGATTCCTTAAGTTGAGATGGTAGTGAGTTAGGAATTGTTATTAGTCTCGGTATTGTCCTCTATCCACAGAGCTGGCCATCTCCAACTCACTTTGCTCTTTTTGAGTTGCAAGGGAAACCATGGATAATGGACTTGCTTGGACTTGGCCTCCTTTAGACAATTTAGACAAAACATTAGTAAGAGAACCCAATTGAGCTTTTAGAGAGCTTACCTCATCCACTTCATACACTCCAGCAAACTTGAATGAAGATGATCTTTCACAAAGTCAATTGTATGATGTATTGGCCAAGTCTTCAAGTATTGTGTAGGCTTCTTGGGCGGTCTTCAAGAATATGGATCCTTTGGCGGTGGCATCTAAGATAGAATTTGGTGTTGCTTGTTAACCCATTATAGAACAATTGGATCTGCAACCAATCCAGGTAGCCATGTTGTGGGCATTGCCTCAAAAGGTCCTTGTTGTAAGCCCTACTTTTATCTTTCGAAGATGGCAAGCAAAGTAGGTCAGTGGTTGAGAGAGAGATGGCCAAGAGCCTTTGGCATGAGTGGTGTGTGTGGCCGACAAGAAGGTGGGCTAGGTGAAGACCTTGGGTAGCCGAGCCCCAAGCATGAGGGTTGATGCATTGGCTTGGTGAGGCATGCGTCCATGAGGGTGAGCATGGGTGTTGGTTGGAAAATAGGTAAAGACCTTGGATAGCTGAGCCCCAAGCATGAGGGTTGACGCATTGGCTTGGTGAGGTATGCATCCGTGAGATTGAGCATGGGTGATGGTTGGTGCTATGCGGTTATTGAGGCCATTGGGCAAGTGGCCATGCGTTGGTTGATGTTAGTAAGGGGTGACGTTGGTGAAACATGCGTTCAAGAGATCCTATGGGACAGATGCACGGTGTTATGTGCCCAAGTTAAGTATTCAAGTTCGTCAAGGGGGTTGCATGCGTATAGTGAAGGAATTACTTTGTTTATTGGAAAATAAAATAAAATAAAACTGAGTTTTTTTTTATCATTTTTTGCATTTTCAAAAGCTTCAACTGATTCTATCTTTCAGCTAAGCAACGAAGAGAGGTAGAAGAAAGAGTCTAGGACAAATTCGTGTAGAATTCTGGTCAGTTTCGTGGTGTAATTGAAGCTAGAACATAAGATTTGGTTGCTGTCGCGTAATCTGAACAAGGTCTGGTATTTGGAGGATAGCGAGCTGTGGAGATCAAGTTTAGGGCTAAACATTTGAGGTTAGTAAGTTAACTTAATTTTTAACATTCTTGTGAAGGATAGTTGAGCTGAATTTAAAGAGAAACATGTTCAATTTTAGGTGGAAGCGACTGATACGGATTTCCTGAGTGATTTGGAGCAGCTTGAAGTAATTTGCGAATATCTGTCTAACGAATAGGAGATAAGCTCTGGAATTTTGAGGTAAACTAGAAAACACATTTATTTACATGTTTGTAGAAAGGAAGAAATTCTAATTCAGGCTGAAAATATGACTTTTAACAGATAGAAATGAAAACAGAAGTGAAGGTAGAAGCAGTGGGAGACAGGTATCTCTGAAAAAGCAGTGACACTGAAGGTGCAGCGAGACGAGTGTCGTTGGTGTCGCTGGAGGCTTTGCGTCTCACAACTCTCACTCTGTATCGCTGGTCTCGCTGATCAAGCAAGTCTTGCTGGTCTCGCTAGTTCACAATCTCGCTGGTACAGTTTAGTTTGCATCTCAGTTTCGCTAGTCTAGTCTCGCTGATTGCTTGAGTCTCACTCAATAATGATTGTTCTTATGGAATTTGGTCTTGGTGGTGAGCAATTGGACAAGTATAAATGTTTAAAACTTGTTGGTTATGTTAAAGGGAATTTTAAGGAAATCTAACAAAGGGTAATGTATTATTATAGGCCGAGAAGAGCTAGGAAAGGTGTATAACCCACTAAAGGCCTGGGACAAGTAGTGAGTGATAATTTTATTTTAAATGTGTTTACTTTGAGCAAGGTGTTATTGCTGAAAAGATTATGTTTGTAAACATGTTTATATGTTTGTGAGCTCACGGGTTTTAACGTGCATATTATGTATTTTACATTGGAAATCATTTGAAGCATGCTGGTTGTTTAATAAGTTTAATGAAAAGCATGCTGTTTGTTAATTTATGATTTTATGGAAAGCATTGAAGCTTGTGAAGGAAATTGTAAAGATTTGAAATGTTAAAAACTCGTGAATTTATATTATGTTATTTCCAAAGCATGTTGTTTTTTAATAATATTTGTGAAAAGACTCCCAATGTTGAAGGACACAGAGAAGGCATGTGAGTAGTCGGGATATGGAAATGGTTCCCAATGTTGAAGGACTTGGAGAAGGCATGTGGGTAACCTGAGTATAGAGATAGCCCCCAATGCTGAAGGACTTAAAAAAGGCATGTGGGTGGCTTGAAACTCGTATATGTGCCCCGGTACTGAAGGACTCGGAGAAGGTATTCGGATAACCCAGGATATGATATCTAAGTGCACATAGAGGAATGATAGATGCTTTGTGTTGAGATTTCTCCACACAGCTAATGATTTATGACGTTGGGTGTGTTGACATTACTCCACCCGAACTAAGGATGTTTTCGACGTTGAGTAGTGTTGAGCTCTGCTCCACCTCAACGAAGAGAAATGGTTTGAAATAAATTGAGTTTCTGAGTATCTTTTCCTGAAATGAACATATATGATTTGACAATGCTATTTGAGCATGTTTTGCATTTAGTACAACTTTGAATCGATGTTTTATACGTATTGTTTTATATTGTTTACAGTATGATTAGTTTTCGAACTAAAAGGAAGTTTTTACAAAAAAAGTCACTCACTGGGCAACCTAGCTCATGTTTTCCTTGTTTTTCTGTTTTCCAGGTAGCGAGCGAGTCCGAGGTGCTTAGCCTACACAGCAACTCGTCTGGGCCCACCATCAGTGTCTATTATTTTGAGAATTGTAATTATTTGAACCTAAACATGTGTTGTACATATAGAGGGTTAAGAGCGATGTTGAGAATTTATGTAAATATATGGTTTGAGTGAAAATCAATGTCTATATGAAATCTTAACCTTGGTTTAAGTATGATGTTCAATCATTGTGTATAACGGCTTATTAGGTGATGGTCAAGGTATAAGGTTGGCAGTGGATGCCGTAAAAGAGTCGGTGTCTGCTGTCCTCACACTTTACCCTGGGTTAGAAGGGTATTTGGGAGGGAGTGTGACACATGTACTGTTCCTAAGCCACATAGAGTTACTCATCTTCAAGTTGACGGAATGTGCCAATCTTTGTCCTTCATCTTTGTGATTTCGCCAGTAGGAAATATTTGTTCAAGAAAGCTTGAGCTAGTGCAACTCATGTGGTTGTGCTCTCCGGCAGTATGGTCTCTAGCCAATCCTTTGCTCAATCCTATAAAGAGAAGGATAAAGTCTTAATTTAATGGCATTGTTAGAAACCCTATTCACTTTTACCATCCCGCATATCTCTAAGAAAGATCGAAGGTGTTTGTGAGGGTACTCGATGGAATGTCCTCTATAAGCAAGTTCTCGTGGAATTTGGATCAACCCCCATTTGAGTTTGAAATTGTTGACATTTATTGGCACGTTTGCTATTTCGGGTTGGTTCGTGGGAAGACTTGGTTGAAAACAGTCCCAAATTGCTTTTGGTGCTACTTCTTCCGCAATCTCACCGGTTTTATTTGTTTGAGCTCTTAGATCCCTCTTGTAAGCTTTATAAATCTCGGGATCAAATGGAAGAAGATTAGAATTATCTCGAGGCATACACCAAAGCACAACCAACCAATGTTAGAAAAAGAAAAAAAAAAAAAAGAGTAAAATACACCTTAGGTTAAGCTCTATCAATTCTTTAAATATTAGCTGAAAATATTGTTACTTCAATCCCCAGCAACGACGCCAAAAACTTGGTTTACAAAAACCGCAAGTGCACAAGTCAAGTGATAGTATAAAATGATTAAGTCCAAGTATCGTATCCACTGGGACTGAACTTGATATATTAAATTATCTATTCAAGAATTGAGTTGATTTTATCTAAGGAATCATAATCGAGTTTGGATTTTATATTTTTAAAACAAAGAAAACAAAAGCAAGTGAAAATTCAAGGGATAAGAGTGTTTGTGAAACCTAGAAAAAAAAATCAACATAAACTTTTATGCTAATGATGGGGGGAAAAAATCTTAATCACAAGTTTGTGGAGTGAGAGGCCTATGCATTGAGCTTGGTGGGGGGAAGGAAAAGTGTTTGTACAAGTTTGAGTTTTGGAAAGAGTTTTAGCCATAGAATTGATTGGGAGAAAGCTACATTATACAATTTTTCTAAGTGTTGGCTCATAAAAAGTAACTACTGTGAAAATTTTTGAAGTATCAAAACTATGCTTGGAAAAGAAGCAATGAGGCGAACTAAGAATTGAACTTATAAGCTTAAAGGAATCAGAATTTGACTAAGTATTGGAAGTAAAAATTGGAAGCATAGTTGAAAGTTAACTTGTCTTACTTTGAACTAAGATTGAAACACATGCCTCGAGGGAAAAGTTAGGGCTTAGACGCATGGTAGAGCCATAGTGGACGCATGGTTGAACTTTTGCGGGGAATTTTGACTAAGTATTGAAGAGCTTATGGAAGTTAAAAGAGACACCTAAGCCAAGAAAAGTAGCTTGGACGCATAGTTTATGTTCAGAGAGAATTTTAGCTACGTGTTAAAGGAGTGTTAATAGTTGAAAAGCAACACTTGGGGCAAAAGAAAAGGTTGGACACATAGGATAAAAAGTGTTGAGATTTTGGCTAAGTGTAGAATGTGTTTTAGATGAGAGAAAGACAATGGGCCAAAAGCATATAAGGTATAAGTTGAGCACATAGGAGGTTAGCAACTTAGAAATTGACTAAGTACAAAAGACTTGGGACTTGTGAGTTGAACGTATAGTTCATAAGTGAAGGTGAGTTGAGTAAGATGATTCAAGTTTGAAGCAAAACATAAGAATTATAGGAAGTTTGAACGCATGGAAGGTAGACAAAGGGAAGGTTGGACGTCTACTACCTTAGGTGAAGGAAGATTTGGCTAAGTACAAGGTACTTAGGAAGGTTAGACGCATACCCTAAGTTTGGAGAAAAAATGGTCAAGCGTTGGATAGATCATGTGGAGTAAAAGGAAGCGAAGGAAGTACACCTGATAGGGATAATTCTCTTCGGTGTCGTTTGATTCCCAAAGAGAAACCCCTATCAAATGAAATTTATAACTCCAAACATACTATTATTGCACAAAACTTAGAAATAATGGTAAGCATGGGTCGATCCACAGGGAGCTTGTGACTTACGAAAATCATTTTTTTTTTTTAATCCTTTTAGGTTTGGGGGGGTTGTGATCATGCGAAATTTAAAAGCGCGAAAGTAAAATTAAGTGAAGAAATCGATGCAGGAGAGCTAAAGAGAGTAGATGGATAGTAGAGGAATCAAATTAAATGAATACTCGGGGATAGGAACGGATTTGGCTTAATCTCAAGCATTGAATACTAAATATCTAGATAAATTATCAATGAATGCACAATTAGATGACATCAAATGTCATTAGATGCTCCTAATCATCAAATTGAGCAAGCAAAATTTGAACTAAACTTGATTTGATTACCTAGAATGATAGCGCTTTCAATAACAAACCAAATTTGCATTAAGTGAAGCGGAGTTTAATTGTGACAAATGAAAGGTCGGAAAGCCTAGGCTAACATTCGATTATAGAATGGATTCAATTAACTCAAAAAACTCAATTAATGGAAAAGGCCTCAATTAAAGCCTTTATTAATTAATCATGCAACCTAACTCGTAATCATGCTCAACGCCATACCAATATTGCAATTAAAGAGGAAATTATCAAGAGTTGTCAATTCAATCTAATAACCTCAATGAAGATTAAAATTAGAATCCAATCAATTCGTAATCAATCTAATACAATTTGAAACAAATCCTCAAGAAATTCAAGCCTAAATCCTATCCTTAAGTAAACTTACCTTAACCAATCATCCTCATTAAGCAAAATCTACAAGTTTTGGAGCAATTACAAATGGAAACGAAGAAGAAAAAGGGAAAAGAGGATGAAAAATGATAGCAAAAATGGTCTAAAATAGTGGCTGGAGGTCGGATGCTCTTTAAAAAGACCTAAAAATAATGAAGATTATTAGAAAATGTCGAAGCGTCGTTGCGCTCTTTAACAGCGTCGCTATACTCGGCAAAGAAGTTGAGTGTCGGTCTAGAGTGTAGCAGCGCTAAGCACTACGTTGCGAGGAGCGTACGCATCCCAGTTTCCATCAAACTTTGAAGCATTGCGACGCTTCAACTGATACAACTCTTGGGTCTTCAGTGTAAAGCTCAACGCAACTGCGCTCTCCAGGGGCATTCTGGTAATTTTTACCCCTTTCTTGGTTATGCTTCCGGGGTTTTATTTTTGCCCGTTTTTGCACCAAATTGACCCTTTAACTCTCATAGCCTGCAAATCCAGGAAATAAAATGATAAAATGATAGAACGAGCCCAAATAAAACCGGAAGACATAGCTCTTTGTAGGAGCTATCAATACCCAAAAAACACATAAGTTAGACCAATAGAAAAGGCTAAGTTGGATGCATGTGCTTATCTCGACCTAGGTTGGATGCATGCCATGTAAGCCCCTACCTGGCGTTGGGAGATGGCAAGTTAAGAAGAGACTATGAGATGGGCTTTCAATAGAGGGAGTTGGCAGCAAAAGTGGCTAAGTGTTGGCCACGCGTTGGTGGAACTATGCGTTGAGGTGTGTCTGAGGCTTGACAAGAAGGCCACTGGTAGCTACGCGTAGAAGAAAGGAGCTCGGCATGGATGCAGATGCGAAGGCTACTATGCGTCGAAGGTCACTAGGAGTTGAAGGTCACTATGAGTTGAACGCGACTATGCGTTGAAGGTTCGTGCATAGAAGAGTGGCCGAGAGGACCATGCGTTAGTCGGCTATCCGGCGATGGGGCGTTAGGCAATTTTAACACAGAAAGTTGAGACTGTGTTGCTGAACCCATACGCGGAAGGTTGCGTTGGCCAACCTAAGTAGGAAGGCGATGATGGTGCTGGTGAGTCGGTGGTCTATATTTATATGTAAGTAAGTACATCGAATAAATACACACTTTAGACATATTTTGAACTCAGAATTGAACCCATTTCACAGACGAACAACGAGGAGAGGTGGAAGAAAGTGGTTATATCGAATTTAAGTAGAATTCGAATCATTTTCATGGAGAAATTGAAGTTGGAACCAGGAGCTTGACTGTTGATGATAAATCTGGACATCATTCGGTATTGGAAGAAGAGTGAGCTGAGGAAGTTGAAGCAAGGGTTGAAAGTTTAAGGTTGGTAAGTTAACTCAATTCTTAGCAATTTCCATGTAGAATGTTTAAGCTGAATTTGAACGAAAATTTGTTAAATTCTAGGAGGAAGTGATCAGAGTTGAACTGTTAGATGATACAAAGCAGCTGGAGATATTTGAGGATAGCTCTCAAACGAAGAAGAGTTATGGTTTGAAATTTTGAGGTAAGTTAGAAAGCTCACTTCTTTACAAGTTTGTAAAAAGAAGGGAGGAAGTTCTGAATTTGGCTGGAATTCAATGTTTAGCAGGTTGAAGAACAAATTGGAAGAGAAAGAAGAAAACAGTGGCCGTCTGGGATCGTTAAGACGTAGTATCGCTAAAGAGCAGAAGAGTGAGTCAACGAGATGGAGTCCTCCGAAGGGGAATCTAGTAATCCCCAAACTCAAGTCAATATGAAGGAACAACTCTTTAACAGAATAGCCCAAAGATTAGTAGCTAGTGTGGAATCTGCTCAAGGAGATCCTGAGAAAAAATATGGGATAGAAAGATTCAAAACTTTGGGTGCTCAAGTATTTGAAGGCACCACTAATCCTGCAGAAGCTGAAGTCTGGCTAAATCAAGTAGAAAAGTGCTTCAGGGTTATGCATTGTTCTGAAGACAGGAAACTTAATTTAGTTATTTTCATGCTCCAGAGGGGAGCTGAGGACTGGTGGAGATTGATTGAACGACGGAGTTCAGATGCAGGTTCTCTGACATGGGCTGATTTTAAAAGACTTTTTCAGGAAAAATACTATCCTAAATCGTACTGTGATGAGAAAATAAATAAATTCTTGAGCTTGGTACAGGGGCCTATGTCTGTAGCTGAATATGAGAGGAAATTTACAGAACTTGCCAGGTACGCCTTGGCAATTGTTGCAGAGGAAACAGATAAATGCAAGCGCTTTGAGAAAGGCTTGCGAAGTGAAATCCGTACACCAGTGACAGCGAGTAAAGAATGGGCTGATTTCGCTAAACTAGTTGAAGCTACCACGAGAGTAGAAAAAAGTTTGGCAGAAGAAAAAGCAGACAGAAGTGGAAGTAAAGCTGGACAGCATGTCAGTGCACCTCGAGAGCAGATGCATCGAGGTGAGGGACAACGATTCACACCAGGAGTTTCTGGTGGAGGAAAGTTCAAAGCCAGAGCTAGTGGTGGATCATATCGTGCAGGTGGATCCCGAGGTGGAGGTATATAGAAAAGTTCGGGAAGGTTTCCTTCGGTGTCAGTGTCAACAGGTAGTAACCAATATGGTCATCCGAGTGAATCCGTGGCTAGTTTAGTGAAGAAACCATTATGTAATAACTGTGGTAGAAAACATTGGGGTCAGTGTTTGATGAGAGCTGATGTCTATTATAATTGTGGTCAGCCGGGACATTTTTAAGAAAGATTGCCCTCAGCCAAGAATAGGAGGAGATTTAGAACAGAAAGCTATTTCACATACAGTAAGTCAACCTCGGCGGGAGATGGGAAGCAGAGGAGGTAGCAGTGGAGGCAGATTGCAGGCTCAAGTAGGTAGAACGAGACAACAGGGCAGAGTATTTGCAGTAACTTAACAAGAAGCAGAAGAGAGACCAGATATAATAACGAGTATGCTAATTATATGTTCTAGATATGCATGTGTATTAATAGATTCTGGAGCCACTCATTCATTTGTATCCAGTGAGTTTGCCTTGCATATAAATAGAAAGTTAGAACCTTTGTCTGCTACTTTGTTGATACATACTCCGATTGGTGACTCTGTTATAATAGAATATGCTTATCCTAATTGTGTGTTGGTACTTGATAGCATAACCTTGTCAGTTGATCTGTTACCTTTTCCCTTAATAGAATTTGATGTTATTCTTGGTATGGATTTCCTGTTGAAGTACCATGCTCAAGTTGATTGTTTTAAGAAGGAAGTAAAACAGATGAAACCTGATGGAGTTGATGTGATTATTAAAGGAAAGAGGAGGATACTTCCTACATGCGTAATATCGATAGTAAAAGCCAGGAAATTGCTCAGTAAAGGTTGTGAGGCATATTTAGCTTATGTGATGGATGGGAAGTCAGGAAGATTGAAACCAGAAGATGTGCCTGTGGAACAAGAATTTCTTGATGTCTTCCCTGAAGAATTGACAGGATTACCCCCTGATAGAGAATTGGAGTTCACTATTGACCGATACCTGGAACAACTCCTATTTCTCAGACCCCCTATCGCATGGCACCATCGAAACTAAAAGAGTTAAAGGTGCAGTTGCAAGAATTAGTAGATAGGGGATATATTAGACCAAGTTTATCCCCATGGGGTGCACCAATGTTGTTTGTGAAGAAAAAGGACGGTACTATGAGATTATGCATTGATTATCGTCAATTAAATAAAGTAACAATACGCAATAAGTATCCTTTGCCTTGTATTGATGACCTGTTTGATCAACTTAGAAGGGCGTCAGTATTTTCTAAAATAGACTTGAGATCAAGATATCATCAGTTGAAGGTCAGGGAGACAGATGTACCAAAAACGGCTTTTAGAATGAGGTACGGACATTATGAATTCCTCGTGATGCCTTTTGGTCTAACAAATGGCCCAGTGGTGTTTATGGACTTGATGAATAGGATTTAACATCCTTACCTAGATCAGTTTGTGATTGTATTCATTGATGATATTTTGGAGATGAAAGAGAACATACTAAACACCTCAGGATTGTTCTGCAGATTTTGAGAGAAAAGAAATTATTTGCAAAGTTTAGCAAATGCGAATTCTAGTTAAAACAGGTTGCGCTTTTGGGGCATATTGTTTCAGCTGCAGGAGTTAGTGTAGATTCTCAAAAGACGGAAGCGATAGTCAAGTGGGAATGGCCTAAGACCGTGACTGAAATACGTAGTTTCCTAGGCTTAGCAAGATACTACAGAAGGTTTGTGCAAGGATTTTCTAGAATAGCCTTGCCACTCACTAACTTGACTAAGAAAAATACTGCTTTTGAGTGGAATGCAGAGTGTGAACAAAGTTTCCAAGAGTTAAAGAAAAGATTAGTGACAGCACCAATTTTGGCACTTCCAGAAGCAGGAAAAGAGTTTCAAGTGTATTGTGATGCTTCTCATCAAGGGTTAGGTTGCGTGTTGATGCAAGAGGGTAGGGTTATCGCCTATGCCTCTAGACAGTTGAGACCCCATGAGATTAATTATCCTACACATGACCTGGAATTAGTCGTAGTTATACTAGCCTTAAAAATATGGCGACATTATTTATACGGAGAAAAATGCCATATCTACACAGATCATAAGAGCTTGAAGTACATCTTTGATCAGAAGGAACTGAACATGAGACAAAAGGAGGTGGTTGGAATTGATCAAAGATTATGATTGTACCATTCAATAACATCCAGGGAAAGCAAACGTGGTAGCTGATGCCCTAAGTAGGAAGTCTCGAGGTGGAATAAGTTCTTTGACTGCAATTAAGGTCACTTTACTCAAGGAGTTTAGGAATAGCGCAGCTAGCCTAAAAGTAATTGGCACGGGAGCATTATTAGCACATTTCCAGTTAAAACCTAAGCTGGTAGATGAAGTTATAAAGAAGCAAATAACAGATCCTGTAGTTAGTAAATTGATAGAGGAGGTAAAAGCTCAGCAAAGGATAGACTTTGAGCTTAGATCTGGTGGTGTGCTGTTGAAACAGAACAGGATTTACGTGCCAAAGGATAAGGAAGTTAAGCAGGCAATACTGGAAGAAGCTCATAGCTCGGTGTATGCTATGCATCCTGGTAGTACCAAGATGTACAGAACGCTAAGGAAATTTTACTGGTGGCCAGGTATGAAAAGAGAAATAGCAGAGTTTGTTGCAAAGTATTTAATTTGTCAACAGGTTAAGCCTGAACAGCAAAGGGCAGCAGGGTTATTAAATCCACTTCCTATTCTTGTGTGGAAATGGGAACATATTACCGTGGATTTCTTGTTTGGATTACCGAGGACATCAGCAGGTGTCAATGGGATCTGGGTGATTGTTGATAGGTTAACTAAAACAGCATGGTTCTTGCCAGTTAAAACAACTTATACCCTAGACAGGTTGGCACAACTTTACATGGATAGAATCGAGTTTGGCGTACCACTAACGGTGATATCAGATAGAGACCCTAGATTTACTTCTAAGTTCTAGGGAAGTTTGCAAAAGGCGTTAGGAACCAAACTGCAATTCAGTACTGCTTTTCATCCTCGGACAGATGGGCAGTCGGAAAGAATTATTCAGGTTTTGGAAGATATGTTAAGGGCATGTGTTTTACAGTTCCAGGGTAGTTGGGATGTGCATTTACCTTTGATGGAATTTGCTTATAACAACAGCTACCAAGCAAGTATAAGAATGGCTCCGTATGAAGCACTTTATGGTAGACCGTGCAGAACCCTAGTTTGTTGGGGAGAAGTAGGTGAAAGAAAGTTAATTGGACCAGAAATTGTGTAGACTACAACAAAAAAAAGTAGAATTGATAAAAGCTAATCTTAAGGCAGACAAAGATCATCAGAAGAGTTATGCAGATAAAAGAAGGAAGGATCTTGAATTTGAAATTGGTGACAAGGTATTTTTTAAACTATCACCATGGAAAGGAATTCTAAGATTTGGTAAGAAAGGGAAATTAAGTCCCAAATACATCGGACCCTACGAGATTTTAGAAAGAGTTGGGCCGGTGGCTTACAGGCTAGCTTTA
This sequence comes from Citrullus colocynthis, assembly GCA_031780015.1. Taxonomy (NCBI): domain Eukaryota; kingdom Viridiplantae; phylum Streptophyta; class Magnoliopsida; order Cucurbitales; family Cucurbitaceae; genus Citrullus; species Citrullus colocynthis. Next base: position 158,746 of record QLSR01000260.1, read on the forward strand.
CCTGTTGAGATGTCCAGAATACATAATGTATTCCATGTTTCAGTGTTAAGGAAATATATTTCTGATGCTGCTCATGTATTACAAGTCCAACCAGTAGAACTTAACAAAGATTTAACAAGGTGATACCGATAGTTAAAGTTTTGTGGAGAAATCATGAAATAGAAGAAGCAACTTGGGAACCGAAGGAGCAGATGATGAAACAATATCCATATTTGTTTAAATAGGAATGGACTACTTACTGATTTCGGGGACGAAATCATTGTAAGGAGGTGGTAATTGTAAGCCCCTACCTGGCGTTAGGAGATGGCAAGTTAAGAAGAGACTATGAGACGGGCTTTGAATAGAGGGAGTTGGCAGCAAAAGTGGCTAAGTGTTGGCCACGCGTTGGTGGAACTATGCGTTGAGGTGTGTCTGAGGCTTGATAAGAAGGCCATTGGTAGCTACACGTAGAAGAAAGGAGCTCGGCATGGATGTAGATGCGAAGGCTACTATGCGTCGAAGGTCACTAGGCGTTGAAGGTCACTATGCGTTGAACGCGACTATGCGTTGAAGGTTCGTGCATAGAAGAGTGGCCGAGAGGACCATGCGTTAGTCGGCTATCCGACAATGGGGCGTTAGGCAATTTTAACACAGAAAGTTGAGATTGTGTTGCTGAACCCATGCGCGGTAGGTTGCGTTGGCCAACCTAAGTAGGAAGGCGATGATGGTGCTGGTGAGTCGGTGGTCTATATTTATATGTAAGTAAGTACATCGAATAAATACACACTTTAGACATATTTCGAACTCAGAATTGAACCTATTTCACAGACGAACAATGAGGAGAGGTGGAAGAAGGTGGTTATATCGAATTTAAGTAGAATTCGAATCATTTTCATGGAGAAATTGAAGCTGGAACCAGGAGCTTGACTGTTGATGATAAATCTGGACATCATTCGATATTGGAAGAAGATTGAGCTGAGGAAGTTGAAGCTAGGGTTGAAAGTTTAAAGTTGGTAAGTTAACTCAATTCTTAGCAATTTCCATGTAGAATGTTTAAGCTGAATTTGAACGAAAATTTGTTAAATTCTAGGAGAAAGTAATCAGAGTTGAACTGTTAGATGATACAAAGCAGCGGGAGATATTTGAGGATAGCTCTCAAACGAAGAAGAGTTATGGTTTGAAATTTTGAGGTAAGTTAGAAAGCTCACTTCTTTACAAGTTTGTAGAAGGGAGGAAGTTTTGAATTTGGCTGGAACTCAATGTTTAGCAGGTTAAAGAACAAATCGGAAGAGAAAGAAGAAAACAGTGGCCGTCTGGGATCGTTAAGACGTAGTATCGCTAAAGAGCAGGAGAGTGAGCAGCGAAATGGGTGTCGCTAGTAACGCAAAGGGGCTTTGCTTCTCACAACTCTCACTGAAGTATCGATGGGTGTCGCTCCTTGAGGTGATCTCGCTAGTCTCGCTGAGCCTAGTCTCGTTAGTACCACATGGTTATAAGTCAGTCTCATTATTAATATCGCTAATACTTGCGAATATCGCTCATATGAAAGTTGCTAACAAGAGAGGGATTGGCGATGAAATACATGCTGAGATGTTTAAGCACATGTAGTAAATGTAAAGAGGAATATCAGTAATATCTAACACGAAAAAGGTGTGTTTACAGGCCAAGAGGAGCTAGAGGAAGCATATAACCCGCTCGGAGCTTGGAATAAGTTGTAAGTGACATTATAGTTTGTGATAAGCCAGTTGATTATTATTTCTATATACTTAGTAATATCTATGAGACATGACTGAAGTGTACTCTTATGCATGAGACAAGTGCATGTCTTATATGTAAGCTGGAGCTTGAAATGTATTAGTTGATGCTCCTAAGTTAGTGTTAGCTGAATGCTCTGAAAACTCTGAGGTATCATGATTTATGATTAATGTGACACGCATATCAGAACCCTAGAAAGATTGAATTGGGACCTAATATTGAAGGACATGAGAATGCATATGGGCAGCCCTAGTATTTTAATGAAGCTCTCACCAAAGGACATAGAGAAGGTGATCGAGTATGACCTGGGACCCTATTACCAAAAGACATGAGAAGGTATAAAGGCAGCCCGAGTTCAGTCAGACATATAAGCATATTAAAAGGCATATGACGCTGATGTGTTGAGATTACTCCACACAGCCAAGGTTTATTGACGTTGGGTGCGTTGAGTTCGCTCCGCCTCAACTAAGGTTTAACGAAAAGAAACTTAGTTGTGTAATTATTATAGTTACAAGTTTACAGTGCAAGACTAAGCAGATTATACTTGTGATTGTAGTTATGCCTTATTGAGTTATATTTTAGACAGTCACTCACTGAGCATTATAGCTCATAAAATTCTTGTTTCTTTGATGTTTTCTTTCCAGGTAGCGAGCGTGTTCGGGGTGCTTAGCCTACCATCAAGACTCGTCTGAGCCTATTTAGGATTTTGTACTTGGGAACTTGTAAATCCCATCCTTATGTAGATGTTGCTTTTATTTTGAGTGGCACAGTGAGAATCATCAGGCATACTTGTAGTTTTTACACATGGTCTCTTAAATATTTCTCATGATGCTATATTATCAGTAGATCTTTGCATAACTATTTTAAAGCTAAGTCAATTTTCAACAGATTATGATTTATAAATGTGTTCATAACAGTTAAGAGTAGGAGGAAGAATAGTTTTAACACTCACTCCTAGGTATAAATATAGATGTACATATATATATATATATATATCTAGGATAGTGGTGTTACATGCCAAATGGTGAAAAGAAAGTAGGAGGTGGCACACTTGGAGTTGAACAATTGAAAAGGAGAAGATGTCATCTTGCATGCTTAGGTTAACATGTGGGAAGCCACGTAATTGGGTAAATGTCAAGCATGGATGAAGAGTTGAATGACGAGGCTTGTTATCCAGCTACTATAAATAAGGCATGAACTTTGAAGGGAAAACACAATTTTTTAGAAAGTTCTCACTTGTAAACTTTGAGAGGTAAAAGAAGAGCTCCTCAGAAGAATAATGGAGAAGTCTAGGCATCCAACACCACAAAACCAGACGTCCAACACCTCCAAAAGCAGGTGTTCATAAGCTATCCTTGGCATTCTTAAGTTGTTCCAGGCATCTAAGAGGGTGTTCTGGGCGTCCAAAGTACTATTGGTTGTGATTTTCTAAGCTCGAAAGGCCTAACAGTGTGCTCAGGAGTCAAAAGTGAGCTCGGTTCCATAGGAAAAAGGGATTCAAGGCCACAGGAGGAAGACTCAGAAGGAAGAAATTACACCTTAAAGTGAGTGGTTTATGTTACTTCTCTAAGTAATGTTGTTGTTTCCTTTTACAGTTTACATGTTGTGACATGATGATACATAGTAAGGAAAAGTAGGAATTGCAAAGGATGGTTAGAGGATCAGTGGATCTAGTTTCTAATCCTGTGTCAGAGGCAGAACCTTACGGGATGGTCAAGAGGTTACTGGAAATCTAGTTCCTGATCCTGTGAGAAGTATCTCTTGTGGGATGGTCGGAGGACCAACGAGTCTAGCTTCTGTTCCCTCAGAGGTAAGTCTATGTTAACATAAAGGATGGATTAAGTAGTTGAGCCAAGAGGAGCCAGCAGAGTAAAGTATGGTACGGAGATGAGCTTTGGGATTGAAGTTTGAGTAAATCACCTCGTTTGTGATTGATCTTAATTCTTGATGATTGCTACTATGTTGTTGAACTGTTAAGGGTCGTGTGTTACCCTTTGTTATATGCTTAACCACTCACTAGGCTATTTAGCTCATTTTTTCTTTTATGTTTTTCTTCTCAAGTAGCAGAGTAGTTCCCATTGTCGTGCGAAGTTAAGGTCTGCCACAAGATAGCTTTCCATATCCTAGTTAGAGTTAGAATTCTGATTATTGTTTCTATGCTAAAATATTTGTATAAACTTTAAGTTGTATGTTGAATAATAAAGAAGTTTTGTAAATGAGTTTGTGAATGGGAAAATGTGTTAAAGGTTGGGCAGTAGATGTCACAAAATGGTGATATATGCTTTCTACACCCCTCTTTTTGGGTTTAAGAGGGTAATCTGGGAGGGGGTGTGATAGTGTTCTAGGGTGTTGATGACATTAATTACTTCATTAAGTCATGCTTTCGGTTTTCATTACATTATGTGTAAACAATATGGTTAAGTCTAGAAACTAATATCAAGATTATTTTCTCTTAAAAACAACCTTTTTTTATGCAACTTAATTGATTACTAATCTTTTGAAACCAAATTAAGAGGCATAGCATTAAGAATAGTCATAATCAACTTTCTCTAATAATCTAGCTATTTTCATAAAAGATTAGTAAAGATTCAATGTCATAGATCCAATTAGACATACAACCAGTCAATCATACATCTAACCTCACAATTATTGATGATCAATCAATAAAGAATAAAGCACAATATCATTGAAAAACATATCATTCAACAACGTCCATGAAAAACACTAAATCGTTGACTTAAATCCATAACTAAATCATCCAATACCCTAACACTATGAGTTTAGCCACCCATAGCCATCAAATACATACTTTCATATGTGTTCTCAAGCATAAAAGTAAAAGGGAAAGAGAAACTTAAGAAGAAAGACTCTCGAATTGCTTCCCGGCATTGAATTCCTTTAATCTCTACTTGGTCAGTACCTTGGGATCTTGAACGGTCTTCAACTCTTCTCCAATACTTTCCTCTCTTTTTTATAGCAAACTCACACTTTTAGGCTCTCTTTTCTTCTGAGTTTTCATGTCTTTAGAGTTGTTGAAAACCCCTCAATTTATAGAAGTGGTCGCCTAAAATATTTTCCAAATTTGTAGATTTTTCAAAATAGGAAAGCTAGTGTCACTACGCTCTCCAAAAGCACAACGCCGTAAAAGGGCAGCGTAACAATGCTCTGAGGCAACAAACTCATTACAGTGTAATTCTTCTAGATTCAAACACAGGAACACACCCATTCGAACTCCAAAGCTGAAGAAACCCTCAATTAGAAAGTAAGATTGGTTGGTAAGAAAAAATGAATTACAATGCAATTCTTCTCCATAAGTTTTGCATTTTCATTTTTTTTTTCGAAATCTAAACCATTGAGATCATAAATAAACATAAGGAGGTACTATTGTACAACATGAATGCAACATTGAAAATTTTTTAAAAAAAATAAAAAAAAAATCGTGGGCTATGGGTATTTTAAACGAAATTTAAAACCTAAGGGCGGTCCATGGCAGTGTTAGCACTAAGACGACAACATTTATAATTAGTTGGGAAAAGAAAATCGAATTTGAAATTAGGATCCTCGATTAAGCCCTAAACCTCCATTTTCAAATAAATTCTTCTTCAATCTAGCCTCATTATTCTCCAAGAAGTTGATAAACAGCAAATTGACAATGTTCTATGCAAGGTATAACAAGGTATCATCCCATTTACAATTTTTAAAATTATAAAAAAAAAAAAAAAAAAAAAAAAAAAAAAAAAAAAAAAAAAAAAAA
>QLSR01000260.1:164590-266093 GCA_031780015.1 Citrullus colocynthis
TTAAAATTTTTAAAATAAAAAAAAAAAAAAAAAAAAAAAAAGAGTAGTTGAAAAGCCATAGCAAGATGAAAAAAATTCAAATGAAACAACTATGGATGCTTATTTGGAATAAAATTGGAAAAACAACAAATATTAAAATTGATTCAAACAAATAAAAAACAACAAGGTTATAGATGCTTATTTGAAATTGATTAATCAAAATTTGACAATCAATTTAATCAAAATTTCAATAAAAATAAGAGTGTTCAACGAGATTTCTAGAGAAATTTATTTGTTGAATTTAAACTTTGTATTTGTATTGATTTCAGTGTTGTGAGTTCAATCTCTAATACTTGATCCTTTGATTCTCTCCATCAAAAAGTAAACTTTAATCCTTGGGTTTGTTGTTCGTCTTGGAAGATCGGTCTTTGGGTTTGAAGTCTTCTTGGTTGATGATCGGCCTTTGGGCTTGATTATCTTCTTGGGTGTTGATCAACCTTTAGGCTTGTTGATTTTCTTGGGTGATCAGCATTTTTAGCTTGAGGTCTTCTTGGGTGATGATCAACCTTTGGGCTTGATGATCTTCTTGGGTGTTGATCGACCTTTGGACTTGTTGATCTTCTTGGGTGATGATCAGCCTTTGGACTTGATGATCTTCTTGGGTGTTGATTGGCCTTTAGGCTTGTTGATCTTCTTGGGTGATGATCAGCCTTTGGGCTTGATAATCTTCTTAAGTGAACGACCTTTAAGCTCGTTGATCGACCTTTGGAGTTTCTGATTTCAAGAACTTCAGAAAAAGTCTTCTGATCTTCAAGAAGTCCTTGGAGCTTTAGTCTTTAAATCTTCAAGAAAGTTACACTCTTTAGAGCAAGTCTTTTAATCTCTAAAGCTTCAAGAGGTTTGTATTCTTCAGAGCTTCAATCTTCAAAGCTTATATTCTTTGGATCTTTAGAGCTTGAGGGAGTTGTATTCTTCAGATCTTTAGAGCCTTGGCCTTTCGATCTTCAAAGCTTTGGAGCTTTAGTCTTCAAAGCTTCTGTTCTCATATTCAAAAAGTTGCGATCTTGAGGTCAGTCTTTAGCACCCCGTTGTAAGTGCTTCCAACCTTCCAAAATTGAGAGGTAAGACCTCTATTTATAGAGGTTCACCATGGGCCTTAAATAGGCTTGGGCCCAGTTGCTTTTGGGTTCGAGCTTGGACCCAATACCTTCTTTGGCCCAAAATTCCACAATGGACTTGAATTGTGTTGAACTTTGAACCTAAACAACTTTAATTACTCGAGTCACTCCAATTTTGTAATTTCCACAATGTGTTTAGACTTTTGTTGTGATGACGTGAAAAAATTTGGTTGGCCGAAATTTCTCATTCAACAAAGATTTAAAGAATTCAAATATTATAGATACAAAAAAGCAAATCAAATAACGTAAAGTGATATAAAATATTAAAATTAGAAAATGCAAAAATACATTAGAAGAAGTGAAAACAAAAAAAACTAATTAAATTGAGATTACTTGATATTTGAAAATAAAATTTAAAATACACACAAATATGTGAATCGAAGTAATTAGATAAATTTATATGTGAAAATAAAATATTTGATCAAAATTCAAGATTCAAATCAATTGATCCCCATTTCTTTTGGTAAAGTGAAATTTTGTTTATTATCAAATCTTTAGACGATCATATTCAATTACACTGTGACGAATATGAAGGGTATTTTGGGATTTCGAAAAAGTCTTGCTATTTGGAAAGGGTGCAATTTGTTATAATTCAAAACAATGCCGTATTTTGTTATTTTTATAAATGAAAGTGTAATTAGTCTTACATGACTAAATTTTCCAAACAGCCCAAACAGTTAGGTGGAGCCTAAAAAGTGTCTCAACCTGAATCCAACCAACAAGTAAACACCCTTAGTCAATGATATTGTTTACTTACATCTAAAATTGAAATTAAAATATATGATTTACCATAATGCTCTTTTATATTTCTATCGGAATGCAATGCCCTTTTTTTAGTTTTAATTACTTATTTTTTATTTACATTAGCCAAATTTTGAAAAAGCTTCGTTACCTAAATTAAGATTTTAGAAAAATTGTAGGGTTTTAAAAGATAAAATAGTTATCATTTTAATTCTTACTCCTCTAATTCAAATTTCAAATTTCAATTGGATATAAATACCTTAAAAGGAAAAAAAAATCACTAATATTTTCCATTGAAATTATGTTTTCGTTACATATAAAATTTAATTTAATTTAAGCTAAATATAGCCCTATTACCTCCTTATTCCATTTACTCTCTGTCCACTCCTACAAATTTGGTGAAGGCATATACTTTTTTCTTTTTACTCTCTATCCACTGCTACAAATTTGGTGAAGGCGTATACTTTCTTCTTTTTTCTCCCTCGCAATGGTTGTTCTTGAAATTATTGCCCAAGTTATTAACCTACCTCACTTTTTTTTTTCTTTTTTTTTTTAAATTAAACCCAGATAGCGTATTAATTTTCACTCAACTACTAACATACAACTTTATTAAAACATCTAAGTCACAAAATCCTATAGTCATTCCATTATTCTCCTTTCTTCATACTATAACCTGTATACCTTAACAAGGACATTTAAAACTTTTTTTTTATATAACTTAATTAGAGATATCCAAAAGCAGGGTGGGGTTGGGGATGGTGTCCCCCTCTCCATTTTATTCCTCATCCCTGCAAAATTCCACACAACAACGAGGTGGGGATTCACAAGGAACTTTTTCCCATTTTGTTCAAAAAAAATCAATTAACTTAAATCCCTATTATTGAAAAGTTTTAATTAAATAGTTAAATTTCTCACTAAATTTTTTTTTTATATGATTAGTTCTATATAAACGATTTGAATTTAAAGAGAAATTATTCAAATTTTTTAGTAAAAGAAAATAATTATCAACAAAATTATTCAAATATATAATCTAAATTTAAATGTTCTACTCAAACATATTAATTAACTCGAATATATGTTCATTATCAACCATTAAGCCAAATTCAAATTTGAATATAATATTCATATAATAATATTAATAACATTATATTATTATAATAAATAATAAATAAATAAAGGAGGCTTAGAACATATTCCCATACCCATTTAACCTACAATTGTTTTTCCCATTCTGCCCCCCAGGACGATCCCCACGGGCCAGTATTTAATTTTGTAAAGATATTATTATTTGAATTATTTAAAATATTATATTATTTAGTTTATTTAATTCCAAAAAGATCGAGCAAGAAACCAAAACTTGATTGACCAAATGAGAGCGACAAGAACGAAATGAGAGCCAAAACAATTTTGGTTGAAATAATTTAATCCCAAAGCTATGTAGAGCATTTAATACCTTAAACTTTAAATTGTCTAATATCTCAAGTTTGTGTCTAATTATTTCCTAACAAATTCAAATTTTAGAGTTGATTGATCTATTAAACTTGAATTTAAATTTTATCGGACCAAACCCTAAACTTTAAATTGTGTCTAAAAATCCAAAAATTTAACTTTATAATTTAACCAATATTATCAGTTCCAACTAATTAAAAAGATTGAAGCTAAATCCTCAAGAACTAAAAACTGGTATGAAATGATTATTATCTATCGTGAAAAGTCATTAGTTAAAAATAATTCTTTGAACCTGAAAATGGGAACTTGAAACTACTGATGGTTGGAAAAACAAAAGCATTCCAAATAAACAAAAAATTTTGTCATTCTTTTCCGATGAATGATGACTCTGCAAGGTCAATTGCACGGGCAAGTGCGGCAGCTTTGTTCTCGCACTCCCTTTGTTCATCTCCAGGATCACTGTCCGCCACAATGCCAGCCCCGGCTTGGAGATGAGCTACCCATTCCATTCGGCGGTTTGCATCCTTATACGAGTAAATAGTGTCATAACGGGTATTGGTGGGGAAGACAATGGTCCTTAGAGCAAGGGCTATATCCATGTCTCCTGAAAATGAAATCCCACCGAACCCACCGCTGTACGGTCCTCGCCTGGTAACCTCCAGCTGATCAATCAACTCCATTGCTTTCACCTGCATTGCAATGAGGTTGATCAAGAAAAGGCCTCAAGATTATCATATCACTGCTCACGAAATGAGCTCCGTCGTGTCACCAAAGCACCAAGAAATGATGTCGCTTAAACAAAACTGAACGATCACCACAGTTGAGAAACTGCAAGCAATTCTAAGACCTTGCCTAAGATTACAGCAGACAAGAACGGAAGTAAAAACGTTACCTTTGGTGCTCCACTAACTGTCCCCACGGGCAGTGCTGCCCGCAAGACATCCCAACTGCTTAAATCATCAACTAACTCACCTGTGACCTGGGAAGAGAGGCTTCTTTATTGGCTAAATAAAGTTTGACTTCGTAAAAGAAATGGAAAATTGCAAAAACACCCCTAAAAAGTAGGGTGGTAATTGAAACTAAAATCACAAACTTCCAATTGTAAAAATTGGGCTCTCAAACTTCTACAAAAGTTAAAAATAAACACTAAAACTTACAATAGATATAGAAATTGGACTCCCAAATTACAAAAATTGACCCCTCAAACTTATACCATTGTTACAATTTCCACATTATACAAGTTTGAGTGTCCAATTCTAACACTTGTATGCATTGGAGGGTTCAATTTTTATAATTGAAAGTTTGAGAGTTTAATTGCAACTACCACCATACTTTAGGGTCATTTTTGCAATTTACCCCAATAAAAGAGTCCAAAAGGCTAGAAAGAGTACGTATTTAAATTTGTTGACAGAAAAAATTGACAACATAATATTTATTCATGAACTTTTTGGTTGGACTAGACATGGAGAAAAGTATACTTACAGTTGAACTAATGTGCATGACATGGGAATACCTCTCGATATTCATTAGCTTTTCAACCTTAACCGAGCCAAACTTTGATACCTGCACGTGCCCTTCATGTGAGAGGTTGGTCATTAAATATCAGCTTAGAAAATTGAAGGTGCTAAAATCTCATGCAACTGCAAAAGAACAGAGGAAAAGATCACGTATATACAACTGATCTTATGATAGGATACACCAGCATAGAGCAAAATTGTTTGTTTGATGAATAGGAAGTTCCTCCTCCATTTGCCTTTCTAAGAGAAAAGTCATTTTTAATGGTTTGTGGGTGTGTTGCCTAAGAAGCAAACACTGACACGTGACACAAATTTAACATAACACCAACACAGCGGCACATCAATTTCCAAAAAAGTAGGACACAACACATTGGAGATACATTATTTTTTATACTTTATTTTTTTACAAAGATAAATGTGTACTTAATTTGACATATTGTGAAATATGCGCACATAGTTAACAATGTAAGAAAAAATAGAAATGAAAAAAAATAAAAATAAAAAATAAAAACTTGAAGGGAAAAAAAACATAAATGAGAAGAAAAAAAACAGTAAGAGAAGCCACATTAGTCATCGACGCTTGTGAAGAAGGGAGATTGTGAGTTAACTCTTGAGGATGAAGTGTGTTAGCACGGAGAAAGTGTGTAAAAACTCTAGAATTTAGAAAAAGTTGGGTTGTACAGTTAATTTTAATCGACTTAAAATGGCCCTTAAAAGGTTGCTAATAGTGGGTCTTGTTTCATTATTTTTTTTTAAAAAAAAAAAGTGTATATGGAGTGTTCTTGGTGTGTCACTGGCCTGTCTTGGCGTGTCCTAACGTGTCGGAAAGAAAAAATAATAATAAAACAATAGACACGCCAGCTAGCATGTCAAACATGTGTCGGTGTCCGACACCAACACTTGGCCAGTTTAGAAGTGTCCGTGCTTTTTAGCTGTGCACTTTGTTGTAGGATCTTCGGGGGGAGAGGAACAACATAGTATTTAGAGGTGTCGATACGAACCCTAGAGAGGTTTGGTCCTTCATGAGGTTCCATGTTTATCTTTGGGTTTCAATTTCAGAGACTTTATGTAATTACTCCTTAGGCAACATCTTACTTAGTTGAAAACCCCTTCTCTAGGGGAATTTTCTTGTCGGGCTTCGTTTTTTTTATATTCTTGTATTCTTTCATTTTCTTCTCAATAAAAGCAGTCGTGTAATAATAAAATAATAATTAAAAAATAAAAATAACAAAAATAATAAATAAAAAAAAAAAAAAAAAGAAGAAGAAGAAGAAAGAAAGAAAAAAAAAAAGAAAAAAAGAAAAAAAAAAAGAAAAAAAGAAAAAAAAAAAGAAAAAAAGAAAAAAAAAAAGAAAAAAAGAAAAAAAAAAAGAAAAAAAGAAAAAAAAAAAGAAAAAAAGAAAAAAAAAAAGAAAAAAAGAAAAAAAAAAAGAAAAAAAGAAAAAAAAAAAGAAAAAAAGAAAAAAAAAAAGAAAAAAAGAAAAAAAAAAAGAAAAAAAGAAAAAAAAAAAGAAAAAAAGAAAAAAAAAAAGAAAAAAAGAAAAAAAAAAAGAAAAAAAGAAAAAAAAAAAGAAAAAAAGAAAAAAAAAAAGAAAAAAAGAAAAAAAAAAAGAAAAAAAGAAAAAAAAAAAGAAAAAAAGAAAAAAAAAAAGAAAAAAAGAAAAAAAAAAAGAAAAAAAGAAAAAAAAAAAGAAAAAAAGAAAAAAAAAAAGAAAAAAAAAAAAAAAAGAAGAAGAAGAAGAAAGAAAGAAAAAAAGAAAGAAAAGGGCTTGGCTGGCTTCCCCATAAACCGTCTTTTGGAGAACCAAACAAACCATATTGTACTGGCAAACCTCCAATCAAAAGAATAGACTAGAGAAAGCATACTAAATCAGAATTTTGAGGGATAGATCAAATGATAAAGGACTTTGTTTTAATCATCTCAATACTAAGAAGAAACTGATGAACACGACAACAGCAAGAGCTTAAGAGATGACATTAAGAAACATCTATGACAAAGGGACTTCGTTTTAATTGTCTGGTAAGGCATTGACCTAAGATAGAAGCTGGTAGTATATGTTTGGTATATATGACATATGGCCATATCTGCATTTAAAAAATAATAACAAACAAATAAACAATTGACTACTAATATGACAAAATAAACCACGATCAAACAGAAATATACCTTCCCAACATCATTTCTTCCCAAATCAACCAACATTATATGCTCAGCACACTGCTTTGCATCGCTCAAAAGCTCCTTCTCCAACATTAGATCCTCCTTTTCTGTTTTCCCTCTTCTAATGGTTCCCGCCAGGGGTCGATTAGTAATCTTTCCCTGTCAATTTTAACAGAAACAGATGCCCATAATAAAATACCCAGTCACCTTCAAGAAAAGGGAGGTAGAAAATGAGGCATTAAAACTGTGAACACAAAAATTTTGTTACATACCCACAATGTTAGGATTGCACATATGTATAATAGGAGCCAGCCAAACTAACTATTGTCAGGTAAATGTGAAAGTACTAGCAAGGGATATACTGGAAATATTAGTAGAGTATAGTAGTAGGGCTAAGAGTAATTAGTCAGCAGTGTCTTGGTCATAAATGAGGTTTGGGCACCTAGGGAGGAGATTATCCTGGTGAAGATTGTCCATTATGGGACTTAGGGAGAGATAAAAAAGGAAGACCAATTGGTGCATGCTTAGGCTATAATTTTTTTTTCCCCTTTTTCTTTGAACAAGATACAAAACTTTTCTTTGATAAAATAAAAAGAGACTAATGTTCAACAGCTACAAAGCTCCCGAAAGGAGAGAAGTAAAGAAAACAAAAGAAACAAAAATAGTGATGTAAATAACAATAAAAGCTTGAACATAAAAAGACCCAATTAGGCTGGAAACACAAAGCGGGCTAGTTGAAATTTATATCCAAAAAAGAGTATCCATCAAATGATTTAAAGAGAGCACCAAAGACAAGCACTGGGCCAAGCTGATTCAAAGACGTCCACACTCGGAACTATATTTTTCCTCAAATGTCCATGTGTTCCTTTCCATCTACAACCCCAAACATGAAGCTTTTATTGCATTAACCCAAAGTAGATGAGGCTTCAACGGAAATGAAGGACCCGCTAATAACTGAAGAACAATTATTTTTTGACACTTGAATAAAAAAACACACTGCAAACTGAATGGATTGAGAAGCTTAATTAAACCAGTCGTCTTGAGCAAATGGAAGGTTGTACACATGAAGCCAACCATTTTCTTCTTTTTCCTTTTTTCTTTTTTTTTTTTTTCTTTTTTTTTTTTTTTCTGAAGAATATCTGCTGTGTTGAGGTTGTGGTTTAACAATATCCAAGACAAAATAGAAATTCTCGATGGACTATTGGATTTCCATAAAACCAAATAAATCTCCTTGGGTAAAGGAGATGAGGCACTTAAATAGCAAGGAAGGGATTTAACCGAGGACCTAGAGGCCTCCAATTCCTATTTCCTAGAAACATTACCATTACCAATGTTAACGAACAAAGAACTACAAGAAGAGCCTCAAAATCTGAAATTTCTTCATCTTTAAGTAGTCTTCTAGAAATAAGGCCCCTATTACGGAATAGTTGGATTGTTAGTAGAATAGTATGGTTATCAGAAGGGGCATATTAGTAATTAGATAGTAAGTTTGTTAGGAATTTTAGTTATAAATAGAGGTAGTGGGTTGAGAGAAAGGGGGTGAAGAATTTTGTGGTTATTTCCTTATTGGAAATTTGGGAGAGGATTCTCAGCCCTCTAAAAGGTGATGAGGTATGTTGTAGTTTCATCATTGATATTGCAATATAATTCTATCTTTTAGGTTTCTTATTTCTTCTGTGTTCTTTGTGCTCTGATACTAATTTGTTATGGTACCTCCTACCAAAATAATTCAAGAACACAAAGCAGAAACAAGAAAACTAAAAGAAAGAATTATATTGCAATATCAATGATGACACTACAATATACTTCAGCACATTCTAGAGTGTTGAGAATCCTCTCCCAAACTCCCAATAAGGAAATCGCTACAAAATTCTTCACCCCCTTCCTCTCAACCCACTACCTCTATTTATCTATTATAACTAAGATTCCTAACACATTTACTATCTAATTACTAATATGCCCCTTCTAATAACCATACTAATATTCTACTAACAATCCTACTATTTCCATAACTAGAGGCCTTACAAAATAGTACCCTGAGCTGAACAAGTTTTTTCCCAAAAATAAGAAACAGCCCCATTTGGTAATGAAGAGATTCTAAAAAGCCTAGAAAACTTATCCTTCAGCATCAATGAACCCACCCAGAGGTGACGCCATTAAAGAATTCTTGAAAGATTTCCTAATTAAAAAGGAGCGTGTAATTCCACTAACTTCCAAGCTCAAGAAATACTAATCCATGGGCTGCAGTGACTAAAGTGTTGCCTCCCAAATGTATGCCAATCAAAAGCATCAGAACCATGTACCCTAGAGACCACCATTTACCATTGAGAAAGAGGCTCACTAAAGTATTGTCATCCCCGTTTCACAAGCAAGGCTAAATTTTGCTTGGATGAACCCCCAATTCCCAAACCACCATCACATCAAGTTGTGACTTGAGTAACTGACTACCATCTCAAAAGGTCAGTGATTTTGTCTCCACCGTTCCCTTCCCAAAAGAATTTTTGCATTATACGTTCCAATTCCAAACAAAGACCTGAAGGAATAAGAAAAGTAAACATATAATATGTAGAAAGATTAGGGAGCACCGATTTGCAAAGAGTGAGCCTTCCACTCCTTGATAAATTGGATCTCCTCCAACAATCTTATAAATTTTATCCAAGATTGGTTGTAAAAAAGAATCAATTTGGGTGGCCACCCAAAGGTAAGCCAAGGTAAACGAAAGGCAAATGCTCCAATCTACATTCGAACTTTGCCGCATAATCATGGAGCTTGGATTCATCAACATTGATACCACAAAAAAAAGATTTCAGCCAATTTACTTTGAAGCCCAATAACCTTTTGAACACCTTTCCTGTCTTCATAAGAACATCCAGAACGTCATATTTACAAAATATCATCAGTAAATTGCGAATAGAAACATGAACCTTAGCTTCCTCAACTAGCAAACCTTCAAATAGCCCTTTGAGATGGATGTTTTCAACTAAAACTGAAAGGACTTCACTTACTAAAAGACAGAAGAAAGGAGATAGAGGATCCCTTTGTAGGATTCCTCTAGAAGCCATTATTCTACCTCGAGGGCAACCATTGATAAAAATAGAAAATTTGGGGTCACGAATATACCCAAGGGCCCATTTTATCAATAGTGAATCAAATTTTTTTGCCTTCAAAATCCACTCAAGAAAGTTCCAATCGACAAAATCAAATGCTTTTTTGATATCTAACTTAAGAATCCAACCCTTCTTCTTTTTAGATCCATATTCTTTCACAATTTCATTTGCAATTAGAATGGGTCTAGAATTTGTCTTCCTTCAATAAAAGCACTTTGAGAACTTTAAGTAACCAAAGGCATAACCCTGGGCTAAATTTTGTAAATTAATGAGGTGAAACTAATAGGGTGAAAGTCATTGACCATTGAGATAACGTCTTTTTTCTGAAGAAGACAAAGGAACTTTTCTTTCAAGCAGGTGTTGATTGGACTTGAAAATCACTAAAAATCTAGCAAAATCTTCTTCGAAAAAGTTACAGAACATATACATAGCCCTCCTCTTCCCCCTGCCCTTTGTCTAATTTTCCTCCCCTCCCCTTCCCCCTCCTCTTTTATCCGACCAGACTTCCGACGGCCAGATTTCTCTGCCAACAAGATTTTCGACGACAAAAAGTTCCTCCTTCATCTCATCTTGTCAAACAAGATCATCTCAAAGATTTAAATATGGAGATGTAAAGTTGCAAGGCGAACAGTTCTCCTTTTCTTTTACCAAAATGCTTATTGAATTCTTACAGTTATTTGAAGACTCGGCCAGTGCTATCCATCCGAAAAGGAAACCCTCATTTAAAGCAAGTTTGTATTAGGACTTTAGCTATGTGGATATTGTGAAGAAACTTGGCATTAGAGCACCCTGCAGCCAAAGATAAGAAACAGAGCTTGGACACTAAAGCTTTTAACAGCTCACAGAACTCCTCCACTTTAGTATCCGAAAAACAGATCAAGCCAGAATATGGGTCCAGAAGAATTCTAATGTTTTCAAAGAAGATTTCAGTAACCTATGGATAGTTACAAGATTGTTTGAATTCAATGAATGGTCTGAAATAACAACATTAAAAGAGTTCTTTTATTCAGATATCATTATTAGTCCTATGTTTGTAGACAACGCATTAATCAAAGTAAACCATGGAGCTCTAGAGAATTTGATTGAAGCTCCAGGAAAATGGCAAGAATGTGGACCTTTTCATTTTAAGTTCGAGAGGTGGAACAAGCTTGAACATAGCCGGCCGGTGTGCTCAAAAGGCTATGGGGGATGGATTTCTACCAAGAACCTCCTGCTCAATTATTGGAGCAAACAAACCTTCGAAGCAATTGGAGCTTATTATGGAGGATTAGAAGATATATCATTAGAAACTTTGAATCTTCTTAATATTTCAGAAGCTAAGATTCAGGTTAAGAAAAATTTATGTGGTTTTCTACCTTCATCAATTGAGATTACAAATGCTAAAAGAGGTAATACTTTCTTGAACTTTGGAGATATTGATCAACATGATCCTCCTCCGAAAGCTAAAGACACATTACTCTTTGAAGATTTCTCAAATCCTATCGACATTGTTAAACTACACCAAGTTCTGATGATGAAGGAATTGATTCAAGTTCTTCAAATCCAGAATGGAACTTCCTTTTACCATCTCATCAACCCGCCAACCTTTCAAGAAATCCTTGTCCAGAAAAGGAATTGCTCAAACGACCAATCTCATTGGATGTTGGCCTAAATAATTTTCACGGCAGTGATCCCTTGCCTCTAGCGACAGAGAAGTTACAAGAGCCATTTACTGAGAAGTACTGTTTAGATGTGAACACGAATCTAAATTATTTGAGTAATGAGATTGGTGGGATTATTACGACATTAGCAACGAAAGTTGTACACCCCCCTCATTACTCAAAAGAAGATGAGCCGGCAGCTCTTCAAATTTCGTCCTCCAATATTCCAACGCCAAGCACTCCAAACGTTTCATCTGCAAGCTTGGATGACTTTTCAATTGCCTTTAAGCCCCAATCAGATTCTTTGTTGGCCCTTTCGGTTCCTTCATTTAGTGAGGGTCATCAATCACGAGAAATGGACGGTGGCTTCTCCTTTTCTCAAGTGTCAACTTCTTTCGACGTTAATCCTCAACATACTGAAAGTTCAAACGACAATGCCATGGTCCCTAACAACCCAAAAGTCCACAGCAAGAGACATCCTCCCACCGGTTGCAAGGAAGAGATCGAAACTGTTGAGACCATTCCCTAAGCATTTTGCCAGGGAAAAAACATCCTCCTGATTGACAATTGTGAACTCAGATCTTATTGAAGAAAGTTGTGTTAAGATTCAAGCTCCTGGTTTGCCTAATAGGTCAGTTACTCACTCTCATAATTGCTCTTTTACTCATTCTGATTTTATAATCCCAGGCTCAAACATTCATTTTGTCGAACTAGAAAGCATGATTCAGATGGGGAGTCTATAGTAAGTGCTAACAGTGAAGAACTAGAACATTTTGACCCGAAGGAAGCCCAGGACGCTGAAGAGCCCTTAGATGAGTTTGGCATTGATCTTTGCCACCTCTTTAACCCAAAAGTTTCTCAAAAGGTTGGAAAGGCTGAGGAATTCTTGTGTCAATCTCTCAAACAGAAGGCGATTCCTCAAAACCTGCAGTCAATAATTGAGGACTACAATATCATTCTTGGTTGAAGTTGACTTCACTAACTAGGAAGGCATTTTTGGGCAGCCTTCCTTAGTCCTTAATTATGCCAGTTATAAAGATCCTTTCATGGAATACAAGAGAATCAGTGGATCAGTCTAAACATTTGGCCTTGAAAAGAAGTTTGAAGAAGTTAAACCCAAATTTGGTCTTGATTCAAGAAACTAAGAGAGATACCTTCGACAGCAGCATCATAAGAGCTTTATGGAGCTCCAAGGACATTAGTTGGACCTCTGTAGAGGCATATGGCAAAATAGGCGGAATCTTAACTATGTGGGACGAAAGTAAAATCTCAGTTGTTGAAGTCCTCAAGGGGGGGTTACTCTTTGACAGTCAAATGTGTGACTATTTGCAAAAAGGTTAGCTGAATTACAAATGTGTATGGGCCAATTGATTATAGAGAAAAATATCAGGTTTGGACAGAATTGTCATCCCTTGTTGATTATTGTATAGAACCTTG
Organism: Citrullus colocynthis; assembly: GCA_031780015.1. Taxonomy (NCBI): domain Eukaryota; kingdom Viridiplantae; phylum Streptophyta; class Magnoliopsida; order Cucurbitales; family Cucurbitaceae; genus Citrullus; species Citrullus colocynthis. The sequence continues at coordinate 177,800 of QLSR01000260.1, forward strand.
GTGTCTTGGAGGAGACAACACCACTGGACGGGCTCAAGAGTGTTCCCCAATGGAGAGACTAACAAGGGGCATGCGGAAATTTAATAAATTCATCACAGAAGTCAACTTGCTGGAGCTTCCTTTATCTAACAATCGTTACACATGGTCTCGAGAAGGGGCAGTAGTTTCAAGATCTCTTATTGATAGATTCTTCATCACTAGCAATTGGGATGAGTTATTCAACAATTCAAGAGTCTCTAGACAACCTCGCACTTTCTCTAATCACTTCCATTTATTGCTTGATGCTGGTCCTTTGAATGGGCCCCTCCCCCTTTAGATTCTATAAAGGCTGGCTGCTGAACAAGGATGGATGCCGAGTTATTGAAAGATATTTGAGTGACAATTATCAATAAGGATGGGTTGGTTTTATCATTTCATCCAAATTACGAAAATAAAGTCTGACTTGAAAGCTTGGCTTGCTGATTTTGAGAAAAAAAAGAAAGCAACAGGATGAATTTCTGCTAAAAGAAATTGAAAAATGGGACTTAGCTGCTGAAAATGCTGATTCTTGGATGTGAGAACTTCTTTGAAAGCAGATTTATTATCCCTCTATCAGCCACATGAAAGGAACTTGATGTAGAAAAGTAAGTTGAATTGGTTAAGTTTGGGAGACGAAACACCAAGTTTTTTCATCGTTTTTTAGCAACAAAGAAAAGGAAAAATATGATTTCAGAGTTAATTAATGACCAAGGCGTCCCAACCAAATCTTCCAAGGAAATTGAAGATGTTATTTTGGGTTTCTACAGGTCGTTGTACTTGAAAGCCAGATACTGAAAAATTCATCCCAATCAATCTCCCACATACTAGTTTCCAGTTTCAACTTCATTGAAGTCAGAAATGCATTGCAATCATTCGGAAGGAACAAAGTCACGAGGCCAGATGGCTTTACAGTGGAATTTGTCCTAAAATTTTGGGATAAATTCAGTGACAACTTCACAAGTTTCTTTGAGGAATTTTAAAATAATGGGAAGCTCAATTCGTGTGTCAACGAGAACTTCATTTGTTTAATCGTGAAAAGGAGGATGCTGTCTTGATTAAGGACTTTCGTCCCATTAGCTTAACACCCTTGTATGCAAAATTGTGGTCAATGCGTTGGCTGAACGCCTGAAGTGTATCATGCCAAGCATCATTGCCCCCACACAGAGCACATTTTATAGGTGGCAAACAATACTTGATTCGGTTCTCATAGCTAATGAAGTCGTGGAAGAGTATAGGACCAAAAAGAAGAAAGGTTGGATTTTGAAGCTTGACATAGAAAAAGTCTTTCATCAAGTAGATTGGCAATTCCTTGAGAAAGTCCTAAAAGGAAAAGTTTTGCCCCCCGTTGGATCTCTTGGATAATGGATTGTGTAATACACCCAAAGTTCTCAATTTTCATTAATGGTAGGCCAAGGGGGCATATTCTAGCATCAAGGGGAATTAGGCAAGGTGACCCCCTATTACCTTTCCTCTATCTCTTAGTGAGTGAAGTTTTAAGCACTCCTGTTGCAAAATTACATGAGAAAGGGAAGTACGAAGGATTCTTAGTTGGAAGAGATAAATTCATGTCTCCATTTTACTGTTTGGGACGACATATTGATCCTTTGTAAATATGAAGATAGGATGATTGAAAATTTAAAGAAGACCATTGAGTTGTTCGAATGGTGCTCCAGTCAAAAGTGAATTGGGAAAAATCAGTTCTTTGTGGAATCGATATGGATGATGATGAACTGTCCTCAGTTGCTTCAAGCTTAAATTGTAAGGTAGAGCATCTTTACATCATGGATCTTGGGCTCCCTTTGGGGGGCTATCCAAAGAAGTTCTCCTTTTGGCAGCCGGTTATTGATAAACTGCAAAGGAAGTTGGATAAATGGAGGAGATTTAACCTATCTAAAGGAGGCAGAGCTACTCTATGTAAGTCGGTTTTGTCTAATCTACCCACTTACTATTTGTCTTCTTTTTTAATGCCAGGAAAAGCCTCTTTCATACATGGAAAGAATTCTAAACAACTTGTTTTGGGAAAGAAATAAAGGAAGTAAGATAAATCATTTGGTGAAATTGGATCTTGTCAAAAGACTACGAGAGGATGGTGGCGTAGGTTTTGGGGACCTAAAAGCAAAAAATTTGGATCTCTTAGCCAAGTGGGGATGGCGTTTTTTTAGTGAAGAAAATTCTCTTTGGTGCCAAGTTGTCCAAAGTATTCATGGGCAAAGCATGTATAATTGGCATACGGCTGGTTTTTCATGTGCAAGTCTACGAAGCCCTTGGTTAAGCATATCTTGGATGAAAGTGGGAAGCCTTGACGGTATATAAGCTTGGGAATGGAAGTCGAATAGCTTTATGGACACCTTGGATTGACAATTCTCCCTTGCAAGTTTGCTTCCCTTCTCTATTCAGAATAGCCACCAATCCTAACAGATTGGTTTCTGACTGTTTCCAGCACAATCGGGATCCTTCTATGCGGTTGTCGGGCGTGTCCGTTAGCCATGGATGCTTCTAGAGGTGTCCGGGTCCTTCCGAAGGCATCCCGACCCTTCCCCGGGTGGTCGGGAGCTTTCTAGGGCAGTCGAAGCTCTTCCAAGCCATTTTGCGCCTTAGTGCAGTCTTCTAGACTTGTCGACGCCTATCTCGATTGTTCTAGACTCTTCCATGTCTCCCGGCTATGCGTTCCACGGACATCCCTTGCGGCACAATGCGTCGAGCAGCCTTGCCTGGCAATGCGTCAAGCAGCCTTGTCTGGCCATGCATCTTAGCGATGCGTCGAGCAACCACTGGGGTCGACGCATCCCTCTCCCGTCTGTCCCTCCTTATGCGCGCAGCCCTTCATTGGGGTCCTTGGGCCATGCGTGCCGGTGGGGCGCGGCAGGCGCATGGGCCTTCTACTTGGCTGCGGCTAGTGTTTTCCCCATCCTTGCTTGGCCATTCTAAGAGGATGGGCACCTTAGTGTCACGAAATTTGTGGGTCAAATTTTTCCCGTGACACCCTCCCCCACTGATACTAGCGACGCCCTCGTCGCGGACCTCTTGCCAGTACTCTGAGATCTTATCGGAAAATTGCCATAGGTGTCCTTCATTCTCCCTGCTTGCTTCTGAATCCGGGAGTCCTTGCCACTTCACTAAATACTCGAGATGACTTGGGACACCTCTACTGCTTACCCTTCTATGGGCCATGATGGTGTCAATATTCTTATCGTATTCGGATGCACACCCATAGGGGCCCTATTTGAGATGGCTCGACTAGGGTCTTCCATGTCTCGATGGAATGGCTTCAACATGCTCACATGGAAGACGTCGTGGATCTTGAATTTTGCGGGTAACTGTACTCGGTAGGCTGCCTTCCCAACTCTTTCAAGTATGGGAAATGGGCCTTCGTATTTTCTAATTAACCCCTTATGTACCTGCCGAAGGGATTTAAACTGGTTCGGTAATAGCTTGATCAACACTTGTTCCCCTTCGTTGTACTCCTTGGGGCGCCTTTTTAGATCAGCCCACTTCTTCATTTTCTTGGCAACTTTATGGAGACATACCCTGGCAATGTCTTGTTCTTCCTTCCACTCCTTGGCCATCTTATATGCCGAAGGGTTTGGTTCGGTGTAGGCAGGGGTCAAATCCTTGGGCGTATTGGGTTGCCGCCAATTGACTATCTCAAAAGGGCTTTTGCCCGTTGATTTGCTTCCTTGGAGGTTGTAAGAGAATTGGGCGATGTCTAACAAGTCCGCCCAATCCTTCTGATGGGCACTGACATAGTGCCTTAGATACTGCTCTAAGAGAGCGTTCACCCTCTCGGTTTGTCCGTCACTTTGTGGGTGAAAACTGGTCGAAAAGTTCAACTCAATTCCCATTAATTTGAATAGCTCCCTCCAGAACTTGCCAGTGAACCGTGGGTCTCGATCACTAATGATGCTTCGTGGAATCCCCCACAACTTCACAACATTCTTGAAGAACAACGGAACAGCTTCGTCTACCTTGACATTTGCGGAGCAAGGTATGAAGGTCACATACTTGCTGAACCGGTCCACTACTACCATGATGCTGCCGCAGCTTTTGGACTTGGGTTCAGCAAGTACCCAAGTTCAGCAAGTACCCAAGTTCATTGTGGCACTACCCAAGTCCAAAAGTTGCGGCAGCATCATGGTAGTAGTGGACCGGTTCAGCAAGTATGCGACCTTCATACCTTCCTCCGCAAATGTCAAGGTAGACGAAGCTGCTCCGTTGTTCTTCAAGAATGTTGTGAAGTTGTGGGGGATTCCACAAAGCATCATTAGTGATCGAGACCCACGGTTCACTGGCAAGTTCTGGAGGGAGCTATTCAAATTAATGGGAACTGAGTTGAACTTTTCGACCAGTTCTCACCCACAAAGTAACGGACAAACCGAGAGGGTGAACGCTCTCTTAGAGCAGTATCTAAGGCACTATGTCAGTGCCCATCAAAAGGATTGGGCAGACTTGTTAGACATCGCCCAATTCTCTTACAACCTCCAAAGAAGCAAATCAACAGGCAAAAGCCCTTTTGAGATAGTCAATTGGCGGCAACCCAATACGCCCAAGGATTTGACCCCTGCCTACACCGGACCAAACCCTTCGGCATATAAGATGGCCAAGGATTGAAGGAAGAACAAGACATTGCCAGGGCATGTCTCCATAAAGCTGCCAAGAAAATGAAGAAGTGGGCTGATCTAAAAAGGCACCCCAAGGAGTACAACGAAGGGGAACAAGTGTTGATCAAGCTATTACCTAACCAGTTTAAATCCCTTCGGCAAGTACATAAGGGGTTAATTAGAAAATACGAAGGCCCATTTCCCATACTTGAAAGAGTTGGGAAGGCAGCCTACCGAGTACAGTTACCCGCAAAATTCAAGATCCACGACGTCTTCCATGTGAGCATGTTGAAGCCATTCCATCGAGACATGGAAGACCCTAGTCGAGCCATCTCAAATAGGGTCCCTATGGGTGTGACATCCGAATACAATAAGAATATTGACACCATCATGGCCCAGAGAAGGGTAAGCAGTAGAGGTGTCCCAAGTCATCTCGAGTATTTAGTGAAGTGGCAAGGACTCCCGGATTCAGAAGCAAGCTGGGAGAATGAAGGACACCTATGGCAATTTTTCGATAAGATCTCAGAGTACTGGCAAGAGGTCCGCGACGAGGGCGTCGCTAGTATCAGTGGGGGAGGGTGTCACGGGAAAAATTTGACCCACAAATTTCGTGACACTAAGGTGCCCATCCTCTTAGAATGGCCAAGCAAAGATGGGGAAAACACTAGCCGCAGCCAAGTAGAAGGCCCATGCGCCTGCCGCGCCCCACCGGCACGCATGGCCCAGGGACCCCAATGAAGGGCTGCGCGCATAAGGAGGGACAGACAGGAGAGGGATGCGTCGACCCCAGTGGTTGCTCGACGCATCACTAAGACGCATAGCCAAGCAAGGCTGCTCGACGCATAGCCAAGCAAGGCTGCTCGACGCATCGCTAAGCAAGGCTGCTCGACGCATCAGGCAAGGCTGCTTGACGCATCGCCAGGCAAGGCTGCTCGACGCATCGCGCCGCAAGGGATGTCTGTGGAACGCATAGCCGGGAGACATGGAAGAGTCTAGAACAATCGAGATAGGCGTCGACAAGTCTGGAAGACTGCACTAAGGCGCGCAATGGCCTGGAAGAGCCTCGACTGCCCTAAAAAGCTCCCGACCACCTGGGGAAGGGTCGGGATGCCTCCGGAAGGACTCGGACACCTTTAGAAGCATCCATGGGTAACGAACACGCCCGGCAACCGCATAGAAGGATCCCGATTGTGCTGGAAACAGTCTAGACATCTCTCGAAAGTTCCTCCCAGCGCCTTCATTCTTTGTAAATAATATTTTAATATTAAATTGTGTAGAAGGTTCCATGACCGACATAATAAGTCGGTCATAGAAAGTCGGTGGGGACCTCTATAAATAGGCGAGGGCCCCTTATTTGTAAAGACACCTTGGAAATTCCAAACGCTTTGGATATTCTCAAGACAAGTCTTTTCTACGCCCTCGACTTTCTTTGCTCTCTTGACGCCTCTTTATAATCTTCCTTGTCCCAACAAACCTCAAAAGGCTTACTTGGTTGACTCCCTTGCACCAAGTGCCGCACGAAGGTCATTGGAAAATTGTAACCCCGTGACAATCGTCTCTTTGGTCTATTTAAGTTGAGTTAGGCTTTTGGTAATTCCTTACGAGATAATACACATTCTATTTGGTCCAAAGCTTAAGCCTACGATGAACTTACTGTGAAACAATGTGGTTAAATCATTACTTGTGGATTTATGGTTTGAAAGGAATCAAAGAGTATTCCACGATAGAAAAACCCCTTGGCTAGACCGATTTGAGACTGCACGGCTCAACACATCATCATGGTGTACCCTCTCAAAGTCCTTTGAAGATTTCTCCATTCAAGACCTATGCCTAAATTGGCCAGCCTTCATATTTCCCACTCAGTGATTTCCAGCATGTGATTTCAACATTATCTATTTCATCTTCTTGCTTTTACTTTGTATTAGATTCTTTTGGCTATGTATTTTATTTCATTTTGTTCAGCTTTGTTTTGACCCTTTGTGAGTTTTAGGCTGCTGCTGTTGGCTAATTTTGTATTTGTGGACTTTTTTGGCCTTGATTGGTTGTTCCTCGTTTGTTTTAGATATGGAGATGATGAGAGTGTTAGGGATGTCAACCTAGTTGAGATACCCTGGTGCATTTGTTGATCCGTAAGGTTCTTTGTTATTTATTTTCAACTATTGTACCTTAAGATTTTGTTTCATTTCATTATATTAATGAAAGAGATTGTTTCATTTTCAAAAAAAAAAAAAAAAAAAAAAAAATAATATAAAGAACTCTACCATAAAGCCATTAAGACCTGAGGCTATATTTTTGCCTAAACTGCAAATTTCTTTCCAAATCTCTTTATCAACAAAGGTAGCAAGCAACTTTCTGGTTTCAAGTGGAAGAAACTAAAGACGAATGAAGATTAGAAGGGAAGCACGATGGTTTGGAACCGTTGTATATAGGGGGGAAAAGAATTCAAGAGTCTCACGTTCAATATCATGATAGGTCAACAAAGAAACGCCATTAATGGATTGAAGCTAAAAAATAAAAGCATGTTGATGTCGTTTCTTTGCTGCCAAAAAGCGATGAAAAAAACCAGAGTTAACATTCCCTGTTTTAGCCTGCGAAGTTTGCATTTTTGGATAGAATTCCTTTCCTTGGTGAGATAAATTTCCATTAGTTCACCTTTAGCTACAGATAAAGCATGATATTCCCAAGAAGTTAGAGGAGCAATGTTAGCCTTCATATCAAGCAACTCAATTGCAACCAAAAGACTTTTCTCCACTGATTTCTTTTGAAGCTCTTGATCATGTTGCCAGGACTTTGATATGGATTTCAAATTCTAAAGATGGAGTGAACAACATAACCAACCCACCCAATAGAGGTATCTTCAGATAAAGAATTCCTAATAATCTCATAGCATTCCTTATTATTCAATCAAGAATTGTAGAAACAAATATGAGATGACCCGCACATGAAATTTCCAGCCTCCAACGTAATCAAAAAGTGATCAAAGAATATCTGAATTTTCCTACACACTTTTGAATTCACAAATAGAGTCTCATTCCTTAGAGATAAAGAAGCGATCCAATAAAGACTGAAAAGATGCATCCCCTTGCCTAGACCAAGTAAACTTACTATTACAAAAAGGAAGTCCTACAGCATCCAATTCTGCAATTAAATCATTGAATTGCCTCATACTTATTACTCTACCACCCAAAATTCACTTATCAGTCCAACGAATGACATTAACATAACCTCTAACACGCTAAGGGAGATGACAAAGAAGAGATATTGATCAAACTTCATTCTAAAATAAAGATCACCAAAGAAAAAAGAAGGGGTTAACTTTAAAATCGACTTCGAGAAAGCTTATGACCACGTTGACTGGGATTTCTTGGACAGGGTGATGGAAAAGAAAGGTGTTGGGTATAAATGGAGAATGTGAATGTGGGGTTATGTTAGGAACGTGAATTATTCAATCCTTATCAATGGATATCCGAAGGGCTTGATGAAGGGTTCAAGAGGTTTGAGACAAGGGATCCTCATCTCCTCTCTTATTCCTTCTGGTGGTGGACGTGCTAAGTCGTATCATTTATAGGGGGTGGATCATAGTATTCTTGAGCCCTTTAAGGTGGGGGTCAAGGAGGTGGCTTTGTCCCATTTGCAATTCGCAGACGACATTTTCTTACTCTGGCAATGAGGAGTCTTTTATTCTTAACCACATTCTGGGGTTCTTTGAGACGATGTCGGGGCTTAAAATTAACAGGAGAAAATGTCAAATCTTGGGTATGAACTGTGAGAGTGACAAGCTCAAAAGTTGGGTGAACAAGGTTGACTTTTTTTTAAAAAAAAAAAAAGGAAACTAGCTTCTTCATTGAATTAATGAAATGAGACTAATGCTCAAATTACAAACAGAGAAATAATAGAACAAAGCACTAAAGGTAACAAAACCAGATGCAAGAGACAAGTTATCATCAACGGAGGATAAAGAATACAACGAAGCTACTAAGATCCAACAACACAATTCAATTACATCTTTAAAACAAACAAAAGCTCTCCAGCTTAGACAAGACTTGGAAGGAGAAATCAGCAAAGACTTTGGAGAGAGTATACGACGAGGAAACATTTGTCCAAGCAACTTCAACACGATCCGTCCAAGTGAAAGACATGCCATGAAAGAATCGTTGGATCATATTCCATACGAAACTACCAAAAATAGTCCATAAGACTTGTGAACATTCCCAATTACACTATCCAAACTAGCATAACTCAACATGTGCCTCAAGTGTTGGACCACCATTATCCGCGAGCATATAAGATGCACATGAAGAGTTGTTGACTCAAGTGATACAACTTTAATTAAAGCTTGAAGCTTTAACCACCCAATACAAGATCCATTAACAACAACATCCAAGAAACAGCTCCTTCAAGTCAACATATTCGCCTACAAATCATAAGAGTTGGGATATGAAACAAAATCCAGCCACAAGAAAATCGAGTCCAGCTCTTTGAACCAAATTAATCAAAACCAGCAGCTTCAGAAAACCACCACAAACCTCTTCTGGATATAGTAGAAATACTCAGATTCCAGTTTCCATCAAAATTAAAGTGAATTGTGATGAATAACCTTTCTGAGCTTCAAACCGCAAGCTTCAATTAAGTGAGCAAGGTTGGTTCCTTCCCTTCTTCCTACCTTGGCCTTCCCCTAGGAGGCAACCCAAGGGCCATCTCTTTTTAGGATGTCCCCTTGGAGAAGGTCAAGAAAAGGCTTGCCTCGTGGAATAAAAGCTCTTCTCCAAAGCTGGAAATCTGACTCTTATCAAATCCGTGTTAAGTGGTATCCCCATTCTCTCTCTTTTGTGCACCCATTTCAGTTTGCAAGAGCTTTGAGAAGCTTATGAGGGATTTCCTTTGGGAAAGGGTGGAAGAAAGGTGAGACCTTGGCTTAGCTGAGAGGTGGTAAGAAAGCTGAAGAATTAGGGGGGTTAGACATCAGGAATCTAAGATTACGTAACAAAGCCAGCTGGCTAAATGGCTTTGGCGTTTTGTCCTCGAGCCCGAATCTTTGTGGCAGAAAATCATTGCGAGTAAGCATGGTTCCCATCCCTTTGAGTGGGTGGCAAAAGGGGTTAAAAGGCACACACCAAAATTTTTGGAAAGATATCTCTCTTCAGCTCCCCTCTTTTTCCCATTTCGTTTTTTGTGTTCTGGGTGACAGTAAGGATACATTTTTTTGGGAGGATCATTGGGTGGGGGATAGACCCCTCTCTTCGGCATTTCCTAGGTTATACCACTTGTCTCTTTAAAAAACTAATTCATTTCGGATGTGTTGGTTTGGTCGGAGAATTCTGTTTCCTTCTCCTTGGGTTTAAGTCGGGCGTTGTCCAATAGGGAAACGGCAGAGGTGGTCTCTCTTCTTTCCTTGATTGAGGGTTTTGACTTTAGAATGGGGAGAAGGGATGTTCATGTTTGGAGTCTTGATCTGGTGGGGGTTTTTTCTCGTAAGTCATTCTTTAGGATTCTTGTGAATCCTTCCCCTTGTTGTCGAGTCAATCTTTGGTGTTTCATGGAGGATTAAGATTCCTAAGAAAGTCAGATTCTTTGTCTGGCAAGTGTTGCTTGGCCGTGTGAATACGATGGACAAGATTTTGAGAAAGATGCCTTCGTTAATGGGTCCTTTTTTGTTGCAATCTTTGTCGAAAGGCAAAGGAAAACCTGGATCACCTTCTCTGGGAATGCCAGTATACAAGATCCGTTTGGACCTTTTTCTTAAAGGAGTTTGATTTCTCGTTCACTGGTAAAAAGGACGTTCGATTATTGATCAGGGAGATCCTTCTCCGCCTACCCTTCAAAGAGAAAGGGTGTTTTCTTTGGCTTGCGGTGGCCTGTGCTTTGTTGTGGGATCTTTGGGGTGAGAAACAATACAGTGTTTAGGGGTATGGAGAGGGATCCTAGTGAGATTTGGTCTTTGGTGAGATTTCATGTTTCTCCTTGGGCTTCGATTTCGGAGGCTTTTTGTAATTGCACTCAAGGCAATATCTTACCTAGTCGGAAGTCCTTTCTTTAGTGAGGTTTTTTGTGGACTTGTTTTTTTGTATGTCCTTGAATTCTTTCATTTTTTCTCAATGAAAGCAATTGTTTCTATAAAAATATAAATAAAATAAAGATCTCCCATAGTATTCATTTGGCCTATAAACATTTGTGACCCAAAACATCGTGTTGATCATAGAGGAAAATTTGATTAAAAGAGAGAACTCCTTAGATATCCTCAATAAACTTTACCTTACTATCATCCCATAAGATCAACAGACCCCCAACGACCATTAGAGTTCACAGCAGACCAACCAACATTCTTGGAACTCTTGAAATTTTTTGGGCAAAAAGTAAGTAGTTTGGACTCTTGTATCATCAAAATATCAAGATTACATTGCCTAAGAAACTTTTTCAGAGCAATTCATTTATTAGTATCCCCAGGCCCTTGGATGTCAATAAAAGAATTGCTCTAAAAAAGTTACTTAAGCAATACAAACCATATATAGTGTTGATTCAAGAATCCAAGTTAGAGTCAACCCTAATATAGTTTTCAGATCAATTGAAGATGCAAGAATTCAAGAACCCAACCCTGATATAATTCTCGAATTTCTTTCAAGCCCGCAAAGACGCCATTAGACCAAAGGATTTCCACTTGATTATTAAACCAAGGGCTCTTCAATAATCTGAATTAGGGCATTTGAGGCATTGTTGAACACCACTGCAAACTGAACAATCACCCCCAACAATTCACAGTAAAAGGGCCAAAAAAAAAAAAAAGAAAAAAGAAGAAGAAGAAAAAGAGATGCATCAAGGTATAGTAACTTCTCTTGATATTGCAATATATTACTATCTTGTGTTTCTTTGTGTTTTCTTTGAGTTTTCTATGTTGGGGATACCTAACAGTTAACTTCCTGATAAACAAAATGACCGTCGCGAAAAGACAACTGGGAAATAATGAAATAATAGAATATAACGGCTCTAATAGGTTACCTTCTTCACACGTGTAAGAATTTCTGGACTTGAAGCAACTAGGATGCAGCCTCTTGCCTGATGACAAGATTTATTTTTATGATCAATATAGCACTTCACTAGCAGAGGATGAAACCAGTTAGTGCTAAATTTAATGCACAACTAAGACTGGCAAAGCACGCAACCTGCAAATAAGTCATGTATGGGCTAGGATTGACAATGCGCAAAGCTCGGTAAACTTCAAATGGATCAGCAAATGTTCGCCGCTCAAAACGCTGACTCAATACAATTTGAAAGATATCCCCCGCCAGGATGTGCTCCTTAGCCTGCAAAACTGCCTTCTTGTACTCTAAACTTGTCATACTTGACATCTTCAGTTTTGGACCAAAAAGATGAGTTAATAATCTTATTGATCCTGCAGGAAGTTTTGGTCTGAAATTAACCATGTTAAACAATCTGAGAAAAACCTGACGTGCGCAATAGGAGGGGCAGGGAGCAACCATATTCGAAACACCTACCCCCTAAAAGTAAAGGATCACTTACGGAACTATGTCATGTACTCTGGAGAGCAACTTCTCCAACCGAGCAGTTCCATCCTTGTATGCCTCTTCAACTGAAGAATACCGATCCAAGTGAACCCAATGAATCACATAAGCTTGCTGCAATAAAAATCAAAGAATAAAAGTGAGCAGCAATATCTACAAAAGAAAAGTTGAACACATTCAAATTACTTTAACCACAAAACTAGTTTTCCAATGCAGACATAGTCCAAAATATTTAATCATTAAGAAGAAAATCTCAAAAAAGAAAAGGCAGCGCTATATCTCAAGATCAACTTTTTAAAAATCAAAAGGATCTCACTCTCTCTCTCTACTCACTGACAGTTAATATCAACGTAGACTGAGTCATATCCTCAAATGATAGTTAAATCAAAATATAAATAAGAAGATTGCAACACAAAGTCTGAGAACAACAACGTACTTCACATTTGATGAATCTACCTTATTCACATGATCAAACACAATAACATCGTCATAAAGTCCTAGATGAACATCAGGAAGGTTTCTGTCATCCGTTGGTGCACTAGAGAATGGCAATTTCTTCTTTTCTACATAGCGGACAGTGTCATATGAAAAGTAACCAACCCATCCTCCTGGCAAGACATCCATTTGGAAGAATTAGGAATTTGAACGCATGTAGGAGGCCCTAATGGATGATTTTCAGTCAATTAAGTAACAGTCCATGAATTTTAGATAACTGAATCAAGTAAAAAAAGGTAAAATAAAATAAACTTGAAATAGGAACTGAAAAGGAAAATTATCTTCATCGATATCCAATAATAAAATCAAATCATGTGATATCCAAAAGGCAGTCTAATTCACATTTAAAATTTCATAGAATCTTTGCTGATGCTACACAATACTTATCTACAACCACATACCCACACACATATTAGTTCGAATGAATTCTCAATGGATCCCTTCTGCCGAACATGAAGTGATATTGATTGTTCTGTATATTATAAAAACAAAGATTTATGCTGGAATAGATGCACCAAATCAATGATTCAATATAGAGTACATTATATCATCAACATAATAAGTCAATTAGTACCACAAAAAGCGTCAGGAAGTTCATCAATTAGTTGAGGTCTCCATTTCTCCATGATTCTTCGAGGCACTGTCATAGGATCCTCAACAATCTCCTCTGTTCTTTTCCCTTCTTCGTGATTCAAAATCGTAACAACATTTTCTTTCGCCAAAATTTCAATTGAGGGTTGAGCACCAACCACACTGTATCTCCCCTGACGTAATGGCATATCAGCAAAATCTACTATTCAGCCCATAAACTACGATTGGCAGTTTATCTGAATGTTTTTTAGAAAAAAGAAATGATAGTTTCAAAATACTTACAACATTTGAAACCTGCAGGCCAGGTTCAACGGATTCAAATAGAAAACTTGGGGCTTCTCTATCATCTTCCTTGACCAAACAACGGTAAGCAAGCACTGGCGAAAGGTGATCAGAGAATATGCATCGGTGAAGAGGGATCAAATTCCCCTTCTTTGAAGCTTCTGTAAATGCTTCTGGACTGTCGACTGGAAACAGCAATAGTACAACCGTTAAAATTATATACATCAAAATGAACTGCAACTCAGGGAAATAAATTTTTCTTCACTCCAATTTGGATTGGAAAATAAACAATTCCATTTCGCTCCCCCATAACTGTCAATTGTAAACTGAATTTGTTCTGTCAATCATCTTCTTTCAGATTAGAATTTTACCGAGTGATTGAGCAGAGCATTCGATTGCACGCACTCTTGATTTACTGCCGACTAGAGCTCGAGAGGTCGAGCCCAATCTTGACAATTTAGAGTCAAAGTTGAGGGAGATTTTCGAAGTTAGCCGAAGAGTTACAGGCAACTGATTCGATGTAGCGGCTAGGGTTTTCATTATTATTCAAAAATTGCAATGCTAGAGAAAGACAGATCAGGAACAGAATCTGACTAAGAAATGTTCTAATGGAACTGAGATTATTGACCGTTCGATAAAGCTAATTACTGTCATAAAATTTTCTTGCACATCTTCACAATCTTCTAGCAATCTTCGAATAGTTCCTCCAAAACTGATTGCTAGGTGCGTAGCTGGTTCCAGTTGCGGATACGAGCTTGTGTTGGAGGAGAATGTAACGAGAATGTATGAAGGTATGTGTTGGAGGAAAACTAAACGAGTGAGACAGAAAGAGAGGAGCGTCGGCGAACGGCGAACGGCGAACGGCGAACGGCGAACGGCGAACGGCGAACGGCGAACGGCGAGCGGCGAAGAGTAAGAACCGGTAGACGGCGAGCGGCGGCGAATGCAAAGGGAGAGAGGAGAGAGACTAAACCAACGAGAGATACACGTGTGTGGCGGCTAAAAATGTCCAGGAAGGAGTTAAAGAAAACCTAAAAATTAACATATTTATATATAAAATATACACACACATTGAAAACATGTTCGGTTCGTTTAGGTTTCAAACCGACTAATCGAACCGAACCGGCCGTTTTTGAAATTTTCAAACCAACTTGTCACCTCTTATCCACATTTGGACCCAAAGATTGTGGAGATGATTTGAAATCACGTCCATTAATCATTACAAAAGAAAAATATTTTTATTAAAAAAAAAAGAGAGAAAAATATTTAGTTATGTAATGCAAGCGAATTGCTCAATTAAAATTAAAATTTATCCTTTGACAAATATTTTTTTAAAAAATATTAAATTACTATTTTCTACTTTGTGGGTTGCATGAAATAGATTGTATCTAATCATTGCTGTTGAAAAATGGATAAGGGCAATGGATAGTATTATTAGGGCTAATAATTAAAAAATTACAAATATAGCAAAATTAGTGATAGACTCCTATTAGCGATATAGTTTATCACTAATAGACTCGTAATGCTAGATATAAATTTTGCTATATCTACAAATCTATTTGCATTATGTTATATATGTTAATACTTTAGATTTGATTGTTATTTTGCAACTACCCCTAAAAAATTATGGAGTGATTTCAAAGCTTGTTTTTCTTGGCAAAATTTTACATTCGTCAAATTTGGAAGGATTTCAAACTATATCACTAATAGACTCTTATTAGTGATACACTCTATAATGATTTACTCCTAATAACGATATAGTTTATCACTAATAGATTTCTAGAACATGATCTAAATCTTGTTTTTTTTCCACTAAAAAAACAGATTTATTTTATTCTAGGATATTTCAGAAATAGAAAAATTGTTGAAAATAATTTCAAATATAGCAAAATTTTACTTTTTATCTGTGATAGACCGCGATAGACATCTATCACTTTACTGGATAGACAAGGATAAATGTTTATCTAGGTCTATCGCAATCTATCACATATAAAAAGTAAAATTTTGCTATATTTGTAAATAGTTTAACATTTTTTTATTTATAATAATTTTTCCTTTATTATTCTACCTTTTTGAAAATTTAGGCAAATTATTATAAATAGAAAAATATAAAACTATTTACAAATATAGCAACATTTTATTTTGTATCTATGATATACTGTGATAGATTCAGATAGAGATTTATTTGTGTCTATCTGGTAAAGTGATAGATGTAACGACCTGACCCTTTAATAGTTAACACGTCGCTACGTCATGCATGAACATTTAATGAATGCGTTGGGAATAAGAGACACAATATCACACTTTAGATAAATGCGGTTTAGTTTATAATATGATTGAATTCCTGAAAGTTTATAAAACCAACATAGAGGAGTACAAACGCTTTAGTGGGGTACCCGTTAAATCGTTAGGCAAAACCTCAAGAAAAGAAAACCGATCATAACCATATCAAAAACAAATAACAAACGCTTTAATGTATGCAAATACTACTACCCTACAAGTCTAATACGCTATACCCAAAACTAAGGTGTGGAAGCAGTGTCGACGATCCTATGGTACAATCACAGATTTCCTCGGCCATGCGCCTGGCCACCATGCTCCTTGCCTGGGAGAAAAACATAGAAAAAGGTGAACAATCATACTCAGTAAGAGGCTCACTACTGGGTCTAACTATCACTCTTTATGTCGTGTGCACCGATATACCCAGCATACGTATAAGCGTAGGCATAAGCATAAGAAGCGACCTGAGGGTACGCAGTAATTATATTAGTAACATGGACATTGGTGGTGATCCCGAGGGACACCCTTCATAGCATAGTACATTAAGGGTATGGGGCACGATAATAAGGCAACCTGTAACATGTCATGGCATAACTAATTCATCGCTAAGATTCACGGAGTCATAGGCACATAAGCATAAGAACATTACTTACAAACTACAAATTTGGCATACCGAAACAATCATAGTAAACCACATCCGAGACAAAAGTTCACAGCGACATTCAATAGTCAACAACACAATTAGACATTAGGTGTTACTAAAACCCGGTAGTAAGTCCCTTACCTGCGAGATTGAGCGAGACAGCGAGACTCAGTGAGACTATCTGTGCGACATCGCGACTTCCCTACACTGTGGCAACATACTATGAAGGCTGTGACAACGCGTCGTGGAGAGGACAGGTGAAGCGACGATGAAGATTGTGACAACGCGTCGCAGAGAGGGCTGAGACACTGCGGCGCGAGGACTATGATGATGCGGTAACGAGCATTGATGATACGGCGAAATGCAGGCTGTGACGATGCGACACGACGAGGACCGAGATGCTGTGGCGCGACAAAGACTGAGACGCTGCAGCGCGAGAACTATGATGATGCGGCAACGATGAAAGCTACGATGATGGCGATAGTGAGGGCTGGGACGCTGCGACTGAGTGACAGAGGGTTGTGCGAAAAATGGTTGACGAAGAAGTGATTCGAGAGAGGGATTGACCTTTTTTTTTTCTTCTTCCCGTTTCTTCCCTTCTCCTAAAAAACGCTCCACGGTCAAAAACTCACCCGGAGATCTTTCCCCAAACGAAAAGCCGATTTCTCCTAATGACCAAGAATTTCCAAACCCCTCTTCACGCTCCCTCCGCCTGCATGATTCTTTTGTTATTAATATTAATATTAATATTAATATTATTTTGAACTTAAAGAGAGAAAAGCGATTTACCTAAATTTTGGGTCGTTACAATAGATGTCTATATAGGTCTATCACAATCTATCACATGTAGAAAGTAAATTTTTGCTATATTTATGATTATTTTTCAACTGTTTTTCTATCTTTGAAAAGTCTAAAGTTTATGCATTTTTATAAATATGTAAATGTTCCCCTACATGACATTAGAGTTTCTTCTATATTCCTTCACCAATGATAGTTTCTTAAATTTTAATGCCATTCAATCTTAACTCAAATTTAAGGTAAGTTTTCTTGGTAAAGTACTCTTTTAAAGTAGGAGAATAGAACCCTAGCCTCCAATAGCAGCTGGCAGCAGTAGTAGCGGCAGCAACAAGCATCCAACAACCCTCATGCACGATAACAGCAAACTAAGGAAACCCACGTGTTTTGGACAAGTTTCAACAGCTATCCACGCAGTTTGAGCACCCTACAACAATGTCTTTCCCCTATTAGATGAGTTTTTGACACTTACCCAATCCTTTTCAGCGTTAGATTTGAGTTTGCCTAAAGACTCCAAATATGTAGGATTTGACGTATTCGAACACCAATCAGCAAGATTCCAAGTTGTTTGGGTAAGTTTCTGTGGGTAAGAATGCTCTAAACTTCATTTCAAACTGGTTTAAATTTGTTTGGACTTGTCTTTAATGCTTGGAATCCCATATTTGAGATTTGGAATAGTTTCAGAACTATTCAAACACTTTTCAGCAAGGATCTAAGCCTGTTTTGGTGAATTTTAGTTGTTAGAACCTTATTTACATCCTTTCAACTTCAATTTAGATGATATAAATTAGTTTATTATGTGAAACTCGAAATTTTGACCTAGTAGTTTAGTTACAGTGAAAAGAAGAAACCAAGGAAAATAAAGGAAAATTTAAGTATGTAGCCTATGGAGTTTTAGAAAAATTTAGAGGCAATCTGGGCTTGTAGAGTTAGCCAAATTTTGGTTCCATTAAGGGGGCTATGCATTGAGAGCATGGTAGGGAAGGAAGAGTTTGAGCAAATTTGAGTTTTAGGAAGAGAATAAGTCATAGATGAGTTTGGGAGAGAACCACGGTAGGTGATTTTCCGAAGTCTCGAACTACAAGGAGGCAAATAGGTTGTGAAATTCTCTAAGTGTCACAACTATGCTTGGAAAACTATGGTATGAACGCATAGAGCTTGGGAAGGAAAGAGAATTTCACTAAATGTTATAAAAGGATGAGTTGGTAGCATAGTTGGGAGTGAGTGTTGAGGATTAAACACATTTCTTGGGAGAAACACCACGTTGGACGCATGGTGAAGGACTTTGGGAGGATTTTGACTAAGTGTTGAAGTGTTGAAAGGAGCACCTAAGCCATAGGAGGAGTCTTAATAATTATTAACACATAACTTTTATTTAGTTTCTTACAACAAAATTTTCAAATAATTTTGAAAATAAAATGGAATCAACATATTTAAAAAGTCAAATAGAATACAAAAAACTTTTGAAGTTCCAAATTTTTTATATTCTATAATTAAATATGATTATAAAATTCGTAATTTTAGAATAATTTAGGGTTGTTTTGAAATATAGCAAAATAGGGCAAACTATTTACAAATATAGAAAAACTGCGTTTATTAGTGATAGACTGTGATAGACTTCTATCACTTCAATGATAGACTACAATAAACTTCTATCACTCAAACGATGGAAGTCTATTGCAATATATCACTGATAGCCAATGAAATTTTTTTTTATATTTGTAAATAGTTTGATATTTTTTCTATTTATAATAATTTTCTAATAATTTATGTAGAATATAGTTTTTCATATTTCATTCACTCTATAGCACTAGACGTCTGTGAGCATGATGGAGCTGACAAATGTCAAGCAGGAGGAAATGAGAGCTAGTCATCGACTACATCAATCAATGAAGGGCTCTAAGTTTTTACTACAAAGACTGGCTCATTGAACTATATGCGGTGGAGGTTTGCACCCAAGACATGCATTGGGGTCTTCTCTACATTATAATTTGAACCCCACACGTTTGAGGAGTTGGCGACTCGCGTCCATGATATGAAGCTGAGCATTGTCAATATGGGGAACAAAAGATTTCCTAGTCCCTAAGGTAAAAAAAGAGAAGAATGAGATAAAAGGCACCGAGAAGACCACGAAGAGTGCCACAAAGGAATCCATGATCGTTAATACGACCCCATTAAAATTTTTCTCCAAAGGTGATAGCACCTAAAATGTGCTATCTTCCTCAGCTTAACTCGAGATCGTTGTGCTGTTTAATGTGTCTATTGTGTTATTTTGTAGGCTTTGAGCACTTTTGATGTAGAACGGGGTGTTAGCACTAAAACCGGCTAAAATGGGCCAAAACGGAATTCTACGGCATCGACTGGGTGATAGAACTTAAAAAGGACAAAAATGCCCTTGAAGCCACGGCGCCGCGACATTTTTTCCTGAGAGCCCCCGCTAGCGAAGTGAAACAGGCGCCGCAGTGCTCCGAACATTCTTCCGCGAACATTTAGCGTTAGCGCCGCAGCGCTGTGACAGTTTTATAAAAGATGATTTTCGATTTTTAGGTTAGATAGATCACGCCACCAGCTGACTTTTGTCTCCATTCTCTCCTCTTTTCTTCTTTTCATCCCTGGGAACTTGAACCCAACAATCAGTATGCTGATTATTGGCTAAGGTAACGTTTTCTAGCTTGGGTATTAGGAATTTTTCGTTATAATTGATATTTCTTTTGAAGTTTTGAACTTAATTCAATGAATGCATGATTTAATTCCGAGTTTTCAAGAATTATGATCAACTTGTAACACTGGTGTTTCTTTTGATTATTGCTTTTGGTTGTATTACAATTCGTGACAAATTGTTGTATGTCAATCATATGAAGCAATAGGTTAGGTTAGCTTGCAAATCTAGATGGTGATGTGCATTGTTCTAATCAACCTAGGATTAAATCGGTAGGACATTCAATATAGGTATTTCCAGTTGCATGTCTCACCTAATTTTCCCTTGAACTTAATACGATTAGGTTTAGTCAAATTTTGCATGCTTTTCATCGATTTGTTTAAATCTAACTTGTTGATTAGGGCAATTCAATTCTGGTGTTTCTAGTTGAATTGATTAGGTGCTAGCTTCAATGAATTTAGTAATGATGAACCAATGATAAAAACATCGAACATAAATCCTGCGTAACTTAATCTAGAGCTTATTCCATTGAATTTTTACTCTGTTTTACTTTCCGCATTTTATTTTCATGAAATTTACTTTTTCTTGCAATCAACCTTTTTCAAATCCCCCTTTTGGTTACCTTGAATTGAAAACTTTTCAACTAAGGAATTTGAGGGCTCCCTGTGTTTGACTCGGCTTGCCACTACTATTGTGGGTAAGTTAGAAAATTTTATTTGGCATGAAATTGGGCGACAAATTTCGTCCGTCAAAAGAAAAAGAAGAAAGTGCTGGAAAGAAAGATGATGGAGGCGAGAGGCTCACCTAACTTTAAAAGAAAGACAAGAAAAAGTTTATCCGTTTCCTAACTATGACGTTGCAAACATGTTGGAGCAACTATTAGAGAAATAACTCATTCAATTACCAGAGTGCAAGCGTCCTGAGCAGTTACGGAAAGCCAATGATCCCAACTACTATAAATATTCTTGGGTTTTCAACCATCCAGTTGAAAAATATTTCATGTTGAAAGAGTTGATTTTGAGGTTGGCTCGTGAAAAAAAAGATTGAGCTAGATCTGGATGAGGTAACTCAGGCAAATCATGTTGCAGTGGCAATGAATTCCAGTGTTCCGTCATCAACATTGTTTGATGATCAAAGAGAAAGCTTAATCTAGTTTCGGACCCTTGAGCCTATAGTTGTTCGGTTCCAACAAGAGATCATGCAGACAAACTCTCAAAAGAAAGAAGTACATGTCGAAGAGAATGACGAAGGGTGGACCATCGTGACTCGTCGAAAAAGAAGACAGTTAAAGTCTACCTAAAAGGAGTTGTGTCACATCCCCTTTCGAGCTACCCTCTTTAACCCAAAAAAAGGCGTGACGACAGCAGACACCGTTTAACAAGTTTGTTTACAGAAGACATGTTTCTAGTTCATTATTTGAATTGCCGCCTATGGCTAAGTGCACATTATCTCTGCAGACCTCGACTTTGTCAAATTTTTAAAACCACATTATATCTTGACAAACCTCGTCTTCGCATAGCAACAGAAACTCAGCTACTACTTGGAAAGAAAAACATAAGAAAAGAATGAACTTCCATGAAGTCTAGTGAGTGATCAATAAAACTATGGTTCATAAAACCCTTTAAACATGATATCTATATTCGAATTCATGAGCAAATATATCTATATCGAGCTTAGATTCAAACTTCTCATTCTTGGGTTACCTATCCTGCTGGCATTCACAACACAGCAAATCATCTGATTAACCTGCTAGCTCACATGGCTCAGCATTCTGACTGGTTTTCTCCTGCTGGCTCTCCCAACTCAACAATTCTCGTATTTCCTATCCCTATGTGCACATAGTCTTATTTCTGAGGATCAGAAGCTAGTTCCATCGACCCTCTAACCATCCTCTCGAGATACTTCTCATAGGATTAGGAACTAGGTTCCGACACACACTGACCATCCTGCAAGGTTCTATTCCCGACACAAGCTCAGATACTAGATCTTTCCATTCCTTTGACCATCATGTGCGATGTCGAATCCTAGTCTCAATCGTGACCGTAATAATCAATGTCTTCTTAAAGTTCTTCAACATTGGAATATATTCAGGCTACCCATATGCCTTCTCTATGTCCTTTGACATTAGGGATCACCTATAGATCTAATGATAACTTGTAGAAATACAAGTTATTATAGTCACTATTTGAATTAATTAGAGTAACTTTATGGCTAAACGCATGATTTTGGCAGTTAAATTATGTAATATGTATTACCATGCATTGGCACCTTTTACAGAAGAATATACCGGAGAAAATATGAACTTTTCTGTTCTTAACGCAGGATTAAGTAGAAAAGAAGCACAAATAACCCAAGTACCAGAGAGGAAGCTACTACGAGAACAAAAGAAGTGAAAACCCAAGCGTCAAGACCGTGCGTTGAGAAGAAAAAACAGATACAGACGCCTGGACAATAGCTGTCGTGTCAATATGCAAAAGGATTACACGTTATCAGATCATGGCAGCACCAATAGGCTGACGATGTGAAAAGTCTGTGCAGCAGGACATGGAATTTAATGCAAAGGTGTCAGGTCATCATGAATTCACCTTTTCGACACCTATAAATAGCCCAAAGCTTCTCAATTCAATGAGGAGAGAAAAAAGAGTTCAAAAAGCGAAAGCTCTGCACAAATTCTCCCTCACCATAACCAGCCTCCATTTGAAGCTCTTCTGTGAGAAGGATTTTGAGAATTTTCAGAGTCATCTCTCAGTGAGTGGAAACCTTTACCCTATGCCATTTATGTATCAGATAGCAACCATCTCAAGCCTCCATGAAGCAAGACATTGCCAGTGGTGGCTTGACGTCTTCCATTTCTGTTCTTTCTTCATTTCCCTTCTTCTTACTTATACTCTGTTAATGACATTCGAGAGAATAGTTTATTTACTCAATACAAGTTCGATTGACGATTATCTTCCATTTATTTCTATATTAAATACTTTACACCATGTTGCTTGTATGATAGAATGAGTAGATGTTAGAAGCTAGTTTTTCTTAAGTAATATTAAATATATTTACATCTTGATTCATACATACCATTAGCTTGCACAACTTTGTTTGACAAACAAATTTAACAAGCACGACTGTCTAGCTCGAGAGAATAGATGGTTAATCTTTAGCATTTATCAAGACTAGATGAGTTTCAGAGATGTAGTTCATCTTTTGCCAACGCAAACTTACCATGCATCTCAGAGATAAGATTAATGTGGCGTCGAAACATCGAAAGATGGTTTCTCAAACCCAAAGTTTGTAGGTATGTAAATATACTTAGATATGCTTAAGTGACAACTAGCTTCTGCGTTAATTTTATTATTATCGCATGGTTCCATTGTCATTCTCAACGCATGTTATCTGACTCTGAATGACATTTGACTAACATTCTCCGCTTCCACCTCACATTGTTAATTGTAGGAAATTTTATTTATTCTTTATGTATAGTTTTAGGTACATAAAAGTCTTGAACATAATACACGTATAGTCACCGCATAGTTTTTGTATCTAGTCTCAACGCCTAATTTATCACAAATCCCTACATTCGACCCTGGACTCATCAGGAAACCTATAGAAGCTTACACTTGGGCTTTTATAGGAAAACTTGCTAATTAATGATCATACTTGAGTAATTCTCGACGCAAACTTTGTGCTGAAATTATAACATCTAATCCACTTTGTGCGCAACAAGTTATGAGGCAACATTTAACAAGGCTCGATATGCTACAAGCTATTCGATATCTCACCATAGCATGCATATTAATAATATTACGACATCATATAATTATGCTATCAAATATGTATTCATAAGCGTGCTATTAATAAACATTCATAAGAATCTTAATTAAATTCTCTCACAAAAGAAATCAACCACTCACAAAGAAAGTAGTCTTCAAACTTAGGGTTTCCTCCTTCGACTTGGTTTCCTCCTTCGACTTGGTTTCCAACCTCCCATTTCTCCCTTAGCTCCTGAACTGAAAAAACAACAACTAGGAAACCTCTCAAACCCTAAAACAACTTGGATGCTTGCACAACATATTCTCCCACTTGCCTTAGCGAAGAAGAGACATGTCTTGTAATCATAGATATTCTAGGTGATCCTCAAACATTTTAGCCTAAAGAGTCATTTTATATAAATCAAAACATCTTGGTCACTACCATGATGCTTTCTCTCAATATGTCTTACCCTAGAAATTGGTGTTTCCTAATTCCCTTAGTATTAGTCATTGCACCACTATTATCTAATAAAGCATGATAGACTAATTCAAATCTAAACACTTTTCAGATCTTTAAGGATATTTCATGGTTATACAAATTATTTTGTTGCTTGACAAGCAAAAATATTTAACTTGTGTATCATTCTCTACCACATAGGATAAAATTAATCTTTACATAGATCTCTCTAAATCTCTATAAGATCTAGTGTATCTTGTAAATTAAGATCAAATCTTTAACTCCATACACAAAAATTTATCATTGTCCATAGATACTTTGAGAAAGTTTTTAATTTTATACTCAATGGTCATACCATTGGTTTAACCGATATAACTAGCCATTTGTATCTTTAAATGTTAATTAAATCTCATTTATACATGTTGAAAATAAGAAAAGATATTTGGGGATTTTGTAGATCTTATATTGTGTACTTTTTCCTTTTATGTTCTGTAACGACCTGACCCTTTAATAGCTAACACGTCGCTACGTCATGCATGAACATTTAATGAATGCGTTGGGAACTAAGAGACGCGATATCACACACTTTAGATAAATGTGGTTTAGTTGATAAAATGCCTGAATTCCTGAAAGTTTATTAAACCAACATAGAGGAGTAAAAACGCTTTAGCGGGGTACCCTTCAATCGTTAGGCAAAACCTCAAGAAAAGAAAACCGAACACAGCCATATCAAACACAACTAACAAACGGTTTAATGTATGCAATTACTACTACTATCCTACAAGTCCAATGTGCTATACCCTAGACTAAGGTTCGGAAGCAGTGTCGATGGTCCCATGGTACGATCACGGATTTCCTTAGCCATGTGTCTTGCCACCATGCTCCTTGCCTGAGAGAAAAACATAGAAAAGGGTGAGCAATCATACTCAGTAAGAGACCTACTACTAGGTTTAGCTATCACCCTTTTTGTCATGTGCAACCGTGTACCTGGCATAGGCATAAACGTAGGCATAAGCATTGGAAGCGACCCGAGGGTACGCAGTAATTACATTGGTAACATGGACATAGGTGGTAATCCCGAGGGACACCCTTTGTAGCATAATACATTAGGGGTACGAGGCACGATAATAGGGAAACCTGTAACATGTCATGGCATAACTAATTCATCGCAGAGATTCACAGAGTCATAGGCACATAAGCATAAGAACATTACTTACAAACTACAAATTTGGCATACCGAAACAATCATAGCAAACCACATCCGAGACAAAAGTTCACAGCGACATTCAATAGTCAACAACACAATTAGACATTAGGTGTCACTAAAACCCGGTAGTAAGTCCCTTACCTGCGAGACTGAGCGAGCTAGCGAGACTGCTTGTGCGACATCGTGACTTCCCTACACTGCGGCAACATGCTATGAAGGCTGTGACAACGCGTCGCAGAGAGGACAGGCGATGCGACGATGAAAATTGTGACGACGTGTCATGGAGAAAGCTGAAACGCTACGGCGCGAGGACTATGATGATGCGGTAATGAAGACTGATGATGCGGCAAAATGTGGGCTGTGACAATGTGGCGATGGACTGATGATGCGGCTACGTTGAAAGCTGCGATGATGGCGATGAGTGCTGATGACGGTGGAGATAAGTATCGCGATGAAAGCGACAGTGAGGGCTGGAGATGATGGCGGCAAAGAGGGCTGAAGGAGACGACGACTGAGGGACGAGGGGTTGTGGCAAAAATGGCTGCCTAAGAGGTGATTCGAGAAAGGGATTGACTGTTTTTTTTCCTTCTTCCCCTTTCTTCCCTTCTCCTAAAAACGCCCTGCGGTCAAAACTCACTCGGAGATCTTTCCCCAACCGAAAGCCGACTTCTCTTAATGACCAAGGATTTCCAAACTCCCCTTCACGCTCCCTCCGCCTGCATGATTTTTTGTTATTAATATCATTATTATCATTATTATTTATTTATTTATTATTATTATTATTATTTTTATATTAAGTACAAGAAAAGTGGTTTACCTAAATTTTGGGCCGTTACATGTTCCCTAATATTTTTTCCTTTTATTGTTTAGGGCTCTCTAGAGTCTCTATTTATTTTTCCCTTCTTGTACGTTGTAGTGTATCAAATTAATAAAAAAGAGGAAATTTCTATCGTGGTTTTTTCTCCCTATACTAGGGTTTTCCATGTAAACCTAGTGTCTCTTTTCTTCTCTTTTTCAATATGATATTACCTTCCTTGAAGATACACCTTTCTTTCCCGTTAGTCCTCTTTAGGGGGAGAGTAGTAATGAAGAGACTAATTGTTCTGATCTCCTTCCTGAATGCTCAATACCCAAGTAGGCTTACAAAGTTGATAATGTTCAAGTGCTTTCTGGGTCGTCTCAGACCTTGCGATGGGGCTTTAGCCCCAAAAAATATTGATACTTTTTACATCCAAAGGATTTACTTGTTACTAATAGAGTCTAGCCTATGTTCTTCTTTAGATCCCTTGTTTCACTCCGATAGTATCATAAATCGAGTCAATGCAGAGGAAATGAATGCATTTTCATACTATTAAGTAAGTGAAATAGATAAAACATAATCTGTATTATGCCATATATATCACCTATTCTACTGGATCTTACGGAGCCTGGTCATGCACGACATGGTCAAGTCTGATCATAGAAAAGATTCTCTTCAAGCGAACCAGCCTACCCTCTGTATGGAGCTTTCGCGGTGGTTGGAATAAAGACACATTTGGTTGTGAATCCCAATGTGGCAGATAAAAAGACATATATCTACACGGCCCAATCAATAGTTCAAGTCACACACTCCCATAATCCATTTTCTCTTCGAAGAATTCCCTTCAACTATTATTGAAAACTAACGAATCAAATTTCGTGGAGTTGAAGGGAAATATCCAAATACATGTCTTATTTTTCAATAATCCATATTTNCTTTCAACTACATTCTAAGTACCTATGACACTGTTTTACCCACCAAACAGGTTCCCTGGATAACTTACTACAGGAAGAATCTCAGGAAGGAAATGGTGTTCCTTGCTGACTTACCTGCTCCGGTCCAAGCATTTGAACCAACACAGGCTTAAGGTACTACTAAACCTGATATTAATACTATTTGTGTTGAAGATGATATTGCTAATTCGACAAAACAGCTGGTAGAGAATGACATGGTTGCTAGGAGTGACGAGGTGTCAACGACAGTTCAGGAGAATGAGAATGAGATCATGTCTAAAAAATCCACTACTGAAGAGGAACCCAACCAACCAGGAGAGTATGATGCGTCCCTTAACATGCCCATTGCTCTACGAAAGGGCACTAGGTCTTGCAACAAGTATCCCATGTGTAGCTTTCTTTCTTATAATAATCTGTCTTCTAAGTTCAGAGCGTTTACTGCCAGCCTTGACATTGTAACAATATCAAAAAACATTCATGTGGTTGTGGAAATTCCTGAGTGGAAGGCTGTTGTCATGTAAAAAATGAAGGCTCTTGAGAAGAATAATACATGGGAACATGTACCTCTTCCTAAAGGGCATAAAACAGTTGCGTGCAAGTGGGTGTTCACAATGAAGTATAAATCTGACAAAACTCTTGACAGGTATAAGGCTAGGCTTGTAGCAAAAGGGTTTAATCAAACTTATGGGATAGACTATTTCGAGACTTTGTCTCATGTTGCAAAGTTAACTACAATTAGGGTTTTTCTGTCTGTTGCTGTCAACAAAGACTGGCCTCTTTATTAACTAGATGTGAAAAATGCATTTCTAAATGGTGACTTAGAAGAAGAAGTGTATATGAGCCCTCCTCCTAGCTTTGAAGCCCAGTTTGACCATCGTGTGTGCAAACTTAGAAAGGCTCTGTATGGGTTGAAACAGTCACCGAAAGCGTGGTTTGAAAGATTTACTACCTTCGTTAAGTCCCAAGGTTTCACTCAAGGACACTCTGATCACACGCTATTTACAAAAAGGCCAGTCTCAGGTAAGGTTGCTATTCTAATTGTGTATGTTGATGACATTGTTCTATCAGGAGATGACACTTCTAAAATCAACAAGTTAAAACAGAGAATGGCGGATGAATTTGAAATCAAAGACCTAGGAAACCTAAAGTACTTTCTTATGATGGAGGTGGCAAGGTCAAGAGAATGGATCTCAGTTTCACAACGAAAATACACTATTGATCTTCTAAAAGAAACAAGTATGACTAGATGCAGGCGTGCTGACACCCATATTGAATCTAATGCCAAATTGGGAGAATCTGTTGACAAAGTTCCTGTTAATAAAGAAAGGTACCAACTTCTAGTTGGAAGGCTAATTTACTTAACTCACACTAGATTAGACATTTCCTATGTTGTTAGTGTTGTTAGTCAGTTTATGCAGGCTCCCTACGAAGAACATAAGGAAGCTGCTAACCGCATTCTGAGATATTTCAAAAGCACTCCAGGAAAAGGTTTGATGTTTAGAAAATTCGACAAGAAATGCATTGAAGTCTACACCGATTCTGATTGGGCAAGATCAGTGATTGACAGAGAATCTACATCTGGGTACTGTACCTTTGTTTGGGGTAATCTTGTAACATGGAGAAGTAAGAAGCAAAGTGTCGTTGCTAGAAGCAGTGCTGAAGCTAAATACAAAGCTATGAGTCAGGGCATTTGTGAAGAAATCTGGTTGAAGAAAGTCCTATCCAATCTTCACCAAGCAATGACTTACCAATGAAACTCTATTGTGACAATAAGGCTGCTATTAGCATTGCAAACAATCCGGTTCAACATGATAGAACAAAACATGTGGAGATTGATAAACACTTCATAAAGGAGAAATTGGAAAATGGAAGTATCTGTATTCCTTATATTCCTTCTAGCCAACAAGTTGTTGATGTTCTCACCAAAGGGTTACTTAAGCAGGACTTTGACTCATGTGTTAGCAAGATGGGTCTCACTGATATCTACGTCCCATCTTGAGGGGGAGCGTTGGAAATAAGAGAAGATATTTAAGGATTTTGTAGATTTTATATTGTGTATTTTTTCCTTTTGTGTTCCCTAATATTCTTTCCTTTTATTGTTTAGGGCTCTTTAGAGTCTCCTTTTATTGTTTAGGGCTCTTAGTGTTCTCTTTTCTTCTCTTTTTCAATAATACATTAATAGCCTCATACTAAGACAAGATGATTAATGATTTTCCCTCAATATTTGAGGTGTGTTAGGATACTCTTCCTTAGACTTAGCTAATTCACATTAGAATGATCCACTACCATTATTTCCAATGTTTTGCATCGAATATTTGGCAATAATTTTGTAAATGTAAGATGCTTAAAACAAACTTAACATTATGTCCTTAAAATTTCTATTTGGACATATGAAATATATCAAATCATTTCAAACCATTCATTTGAAATTGGTTAGGTAGTCAAACTTTTATGCTATATTGAAATTTTACATCATTCACAATGTAATATGTCATTAACATAAAATATGAGAAGTATCCACTTGACAATTAATGATTTTCTTGTTTATATAAGATGATAATTGATATTTATTCAAAGTCATAGGTTATGATACTTTAATCAAACTTTATATTCAAATATCTTATTGTCTAATTCATTTCTCAAAATGAACATATATAATTTTACAAACTTTACATTTGATCTTTGAAAATTAAATTCTTTTGTTTTGTTTGTATAGGTGCATTCTTTAAAATTATTTTCATAAAAGAATCTAAATGCTCATTTTACATATCTCATATGCAACAATGAATCAAATACTGCTTAAATACTCCATTACAACAAGTGAGAAAATTGACTCACAATCTAATTTCTTTCATCAAGTTTCACCCTTTGCCACGAGTCTTCTTTGAAAGATCTATATCTTCTTATTTAAACAAGAATGTCTCTTTTGTAGATCTCCCATCCTATGGGTTTTACCCCATCAAGAAAATCTACAAATCTAAACTAAGGTGAACTATACATAAACTTTATCTCGAGATTCATAACTTTGAAATATCAATCATTGTCAACATCCCTCGTTACGCCTTCAAGGATAACAAGTCTTCAATTTTTCATTTAATAGGACAACTTTGACTTCAATTAAGTCATTGTAAAGGTTGAGTGACCATAGCTTTACTACGATGAAGGCTTATCTTGTTTGAATAAGATTCATTTGACATTTAAATGTAATTAAATAATTAACAACATTTGTTAAATATTTAGTGGCTTTACTTGGAACCAAATCATTAAGACTATTTAACTTTATTAAAGGTTTGTAGCTTTTTTATTTGACATTTCTTATAAAAATGATATTTGTCACACATATATCTTTTCTTATTTAGGATTGTATAAAATACTTTTTTTTATCTCCTTAGGGGTAGCCCACACTTTGGCATATATATATATATATGCACATATTTGAAAGAGTTAGAAACATAATAGCGGAAGCAATTAGGATCTAAAACACTCTAATTACATCAATTTTAAAGATTATTAAAACATGCTTATTTTTAAAAACTAAAAAGTAGATGAATTGATAGATACTTTTTGTAGCTCAAAATTGAATCCAAATCCTCCAAGATTTTGATCATGAACACTTTGTGAACCACCATAAGAGTCTTCATCGTTATTCTGTAGCCTTAGAACAGATTGTGGGATCCAAATTGTGATGAATTTGGAGCAAATTTGTGAAGAACATGAGTGGGAGAGTATTGAGTAGGTGAGATTTTCCAGCAAAATTCACCAAGAAGAACAACCTTTCTTTCAAATTTCTTTCTTCTATTTAAAGAAGAAAGCATGCAAAACTATTTCACAAGCAAAACTATTAAAAGAAGTTGATTGAGATGGTTGATTAAGTGGTAGATGAAGGAGGATTAAAGGTGTTTCGAAAACCCCCACTTGCTACTCCATGCATGCAAAGTGGGAAAATCCATCAAAATCCAATTTTGAATTTCTCAAAATTACAAAATGAATTTTCAAATTTTCACTTTCTTTTTAAAATCAATTCTAATAATTAATTTTAAAATATTAATTTAATATAAAATTAAGTTAAATAATTAATTAATTTTATTATATTAAATTAAAATTAAATATTGAATTAATAATTTTTACACTTACCCCGACAATTTTCAATCCGATGAATCTCTATTTATCCAATTAATATCTTAATCATATTTAAGTGTTACCAACTCTCTAATTTCATTTAATTCATAATTAAAACGAACAAATAATAAATCTCACTCATTAAATGAATTTGAATGTTTTCAAATTCTTTCATCACACTGTTTTAAGGTTTAGTCTAGGAGCTAATAAGAGGACCTGATGAACCTACAGATCATGAGCTCTAACGATCTGAAATTAATCAAATAAACTCTTTAACCTAGTTAATTAACATTTGTTAACTACTGGGACACTCCACTATAGCCTAGTCACTGCACTCTCCTCACTGTAGATATATTTCTATCCAATTGATATAACCACGATTAGCAAGTCGATCCTTCAAAAGTTGTTCGTAATTAAAGCTGGTTCAAAATTACCGTTTTACCTCAATAATTACATTTTGTTCCTTAAGTCCCATTGATCCTCTAATGAACAATTAGTTTGTGGTCCAACTATCAAACCGAGTCTCTCTCGTGCTAATGAGAGAGTGAGGACCCTTGTTCCAGACCAAAAGTCAGCACTTAAGGGAACAAATTCTCTACTAACCTAGAATTAGGTAAGAGTGAATTCCATCTCACAATGCTGTGTCCCCAACTATCTACTTGGTTTTATCCCTAAAATGGAAGGCTTATTGAGTCGGCGAACTCATGCCACTCTCACCCATGCTAATTAAAGGATAATCTCAAATAAACAGGAGTTCATAGTTAGCTCAGAATTAAGATTGAGCTACCTTGGTCATCATGTTGAAATAATTAGTCTTAACAGTAAACGACGTTATAAAGTAAAAGTGATTATTTTATGGTCTAGTCTTATGCAAACTCATTATATAGGATGCTCCCATTCTCATGTCTCTACATGAACGATATAGGATCACATCATTTGTATCAAATAGAAAGTGGGCCGCATCCATAGTGTCCCAGGATAAGGTACCCGGCCTTATTCCTATACTATAGACCATTTTGGCTATTACCTAAACTTGACCCACTTTTATGTCTACACATAAAGTCTAAGTATTCAAACTATAGCCAACGATTCTTAGTTTATTGAATTTAATAAATGCAATTCACATATTCAATAACATCTTTACTGAATAAACCTCGATAACAACTTTATTGAGAATAAGTTCCAAAGTTTACAAACCAAGAGTTTTAGGACATAAAACCCAACAATAGTACTCTAGTTCTGTTGGGTTTGTTTCAACATGTGCACTTAACATTTCTAAATCTGAAAGTGTTGTAAATTAGTTTTGCTACTCTTCCATAATCCAAAGTAGTCCCGCAAACTGTTTTTGGAGGGAATAATGTTCACAATGCAATCTCTATCGCATGTCCCAACCAGAGTCTGGCAATGGTGTGTAACTTATTAATGATGTGACTTTGTCCAAAAAATTACACATTATTTCTCTAACCATGTCTAACAAGGTCATCTTTCTCCTTTTATAGCACAATTTCACTCAAATTGTATCCTGAAGGGATTGAATCCCCACGGAAATGTGTGATCGCGTTCTTTTATTTCTTAAAAAAATTAAAAATAAAAATAATTAAAAGAAGGTTAAACACCATTTCATTGCCGATACGTAACCATAGTGAATCTTCTCCACGAACCGATAGTTTTTACTGCGTAGTTTTTCTTTTTCCATGAGATCTTTCTTGTATGACTCTAGCAAGGATCGACTTATGAGAATAGCTATTGAAAGATGAGAGGAAACAGGGAAGGAGAATTTTTAGAGAAGCCTTCTTTAAAAATTAGGAGATCGAATTTTCTTGGAGAGAAACTCTATAAAATGGTTGTAGAGATTATGTCGTGATGGTGTGTTTCATGAGGGTTCCCTAAGGTCGTATTTATAAAACTCTACAAAGTACTCATAATCTTAGATAACCTTTTTGCAGATATTTTAATTATAATTATCCATTTAATATCTCATATTAAAAGGATTTAAATATTTAAATCTCATTTAAATGTTTACTATTTCTCTCATTCTCTATTTAATGTGAATCTCATTCAAATTAAATGATTTATTTATTTGAATCTCATCCAAATAAATTAATTCTCCATATTATAAAGTAAAAATTTAAATCTCATTCAAAAAAACTTTAGAATAAATCATGTATTAATTGTATCTAATCAATTCATATTTTCCTTCATAATATTTAAACATTTCAAATTTTCTTTCAATATATTCAATCCTTATTGGTCTATATTGAGCTAATAAGGGGACCTTATGGACCTATAGATTATAACTTCAAATGATTCAAGATTAATTAAATAAACTCTTTAATTAAATTGACCTCCACAGGCTTGTGATCCAAGCTTACACCCTTCACCTTATTTTTTTTTCTTTATATCACTTAAGCAACTAGGTCAAAGGTTAGGGTGTCACATTGTGTCCATGGATATAACTAATATAAGCAAGTCGATTCTTCATGAGTTGTTCGTAATTACAATTGGGTCAAATGTTCATCTTACCCTTGTAATTACCTTTTTTCTTTAAGTATCGTTGATCCTTTAAAGAATAATTTGTTTAGTCCAACTATGAACCAAGTTCCTCTTAGGTTAATGAGAGGATGAAGCTCCTTGTTCAAGTCTGGGAGTCAGAACTTAAGGGAACTACTCATCTACTTACCCTAATTATTCTTCACAATCTAATAAATCATTAATAGTACAAGGAGAATTTTCTATATTATATAGATTATCAAGAAAACTCCAAATATCATATGCATATTCAAAATGTAATGTGACATCCTAAATTTTTAGGTAATTTTAATTTGATTATTTTGAATTATTAGGTAATAGAAAGAATTTTTTAGGTTAAAATTGAATTATTGGGTTAAGATAATTCAATTTGGGTTAATTGATAAAGATTTGGAAGTTGGATTTTATTCAATTTAATTTGTTTGGGAGAATTAGAGGTTGGATTTAAAAAATTGGAGATTTAGAAATTTGTTTAATTTAAGGAAAAGTGGATAAGTTATTGTGGAATTGAAATTTAAGTTGGTGAAATTAATTGATAGGAGATAATTAAATTAATTTAAGTAATGTGAAAGATTTGAATTTGATGTGATGAAAGAAAGTGATTTAAATAAGTATATATATTTGTTTTATTGGGAAGGAGGAAAAGGAAAAGGTAAAAAGATATAATATATACATATATATAAAATGGCTCTTTTCAAATATAGCAAAATGAACCAAAATATTTATAAATATAGCAAAATTTCACTGTTTACCTACGATAGATCATGATAGATCGCGATAGAATGTGTATTTTGCTATTAGTTGTAAATATTTTCAGTAGTTTTATCATTTAAGATGATTTTTTTATATAAAAGAATGTCTCGTTAAGTGTGCAAAGTTAAAAAAAAAGAAAAGAGTTTATTTTATATATATAAAAGGGTGTCTCGGTAAGTGTGCAAAATTAAAAAAAAAAGCAAATAATTTATTTTCTCTTCTTCCTCTTCGTGAATGCCGCCAAAGATGATATATTTGTACGGATGGCCCATTTTGAGAGGCCCACTCGAAATTTGACCTTCTGCTAATGTCATCAGTATAAATTTACCACTTTAACCTATCTTCCTTCTTTCTTCTACCTTCTCTCTTTTTTGTAGCTTTTTTCTTTTTTTCTTTTTTCATTTTTTCTGCTTTTCTTCTTCTTTTCTCCTTTCTTTTTTCATTCATGGAGATTACTTTTACAGCGATTTCCGTTTTTTCTTTTTGGAGATTTCTTTTCTAACGAGATTTTCTTAATCAGAATGAAGCAAGAGTGAATTGGGCTTGGAGAACACGATGCTACTAAGAACTATTCTCGTAAAGTTCTGATTGGAAATTTATGAGAAAAGTGACAGAGAGTTTCCTTCCGGGTAAGTTTGAACTTATCGGGAAGGAATAAGCTCTTTGTCACTTTTCCTATAAAGTTGTGAAAAGTTTCGATCGGA
Source organism: Citrullus colocynthis (assembly GCA_031780015.1). Lineage (NCBI taxonomy): Eukaryota > Viridiplantae > Streptophyta > Magnoliopsida > Cucurbitales > Cucurbitaceae > Citrullus > Citrullus colocynthis. The sequence goes on from QLSR01000260.1 coordinate 212,942, forward strand.
CCTTTACGGGAAAAGTGACAGAGTGCTTATTCCTTCCAGGTAAGTTTGAACTTACCGGGAAGGAATAAGCTCTCTGTCACTTTTCCTGTAAAGTTCTGAAAAGTTTTTATCGAAGCTTTACAGGAAAAGTGACACAGTGCTTATTCCTTTCGGGTAAGTTCAGGGTTTCACGAAGAAAGTGAGAGAGAGCTTATTCCTCCCCAATAAGTTCAAACTCACTCGGAAGGAAGAAACACTCTATCACTTTTCCTATAAAGTTTCGATCGGTACTTTACGGGAAAAGAAACAGAGAGTAGTAATTCCTAGTAAGTTCTGATGTGACCAACTCCGGTGAGCGAGAATGAGAGCGCGAGAACGAGAGCAAGAGAGCAAGAAAGAGAGAGAGGGCGCGACCAACTCTGACTCTCGCTCTCTCCCTCTCGTTCTCGCTCTCTCACTCTTGCTCTCGTTCTCGCTTATCGAAGTTGGTCACGTCGAAGCTTTCAACTTACCAAGAATTACGACTGTCTGTCACTTTTCCCATAAAGTTTCAATCAGAAATTTATGGGAAAAGTTCTTAGTAGCGTCGTTCTCTCCTCACCCAATTCACTCTTGCTTCCTTTCGATTAAGAAAATCTCGCTGAAAAAATGAAGATGAAAAAAATAGGGCGACATAAACAAAAATATCCAAAAAACAAAAAAAGGGAAATCACTGGAAAAGTAATCTCCATGAATGAAAAAAGAAAGGAACGAAGAAGAAGAAAAGCAGAAAAAATGAAAAAAGAAAAAAAAAAAAAGAAAAAAGCTACAAAAAAGAGAAAAGGTAGAAGAAAGAAGAAAGATGGTTAAAGTAAATTCACGCACATCAGCAGAAGACCAAATTTCGAGTGTTTTTGAAAGTGAGGCTAATTTTCGAGTCAACTTCTCAAAATGGGCCATTCATACAAATATCCCATCGAAGATCTCTCTCTACAACAACCGAGCATACAATTGTCATTCAGCCCTTGCGTCCCGTCGTAATTCGTGCATATAGTCATCATACAATCATGCACACCACCATTGTGGTTCACCCAGCTGCACGTAGCTTCCGTTGGGTCTTTGCAGCTGTGCAACTTTCGTTGTCGAGCTTGATCTGTTGCAGCTCCGTCATGCACGTCAACCGTCGCCGTCTAAGCCCAACCAGCACGCACCTTCGCCCTGCGACCGCCATCGAAGAGCGCCGCCATCGTGGGTTTTGCTGCCGACATTTGTGGTCCCTGAAAACTCTGTTTTTTGGGTAAGTTTTCCTTGAATTATTCAAGATTTTGATTGTCAAATTTTAGAATGATTCTAATTGTTGCTGGAATCTTAGTTTGGAATGATAGATTGAAGGACTGAAGGAATATTAAGATCAAAAGTGAGTTGTCTGATAACCTTGAAGGTTGCAAAGTGGATTTTATGGGTTTCTTTTGGAGCTTTTGGCTTGAGGGTGAATAGCAATTAAGTTTTGGATTATATTCATTTTTACCCATGTTGAACTATTGATTTGGTTTTGTATGGGATTTAGTGTGTTGTCCAACATTATTAAAGGTTTCCTTTTCGTGATTTCGACAAGTATTTAAGGTTTCATGGCCTATGAAGCGATAAAGGTGCTTTAAATTAAGTGTTAATGCTTGATTGTGGTATGCGTGCAGGTTGGGTTGCTTAATTGAGGTTTTGAAGGGGTTTTTTAATTAGGCTGCACTTTGGGTTTTAATTCAAAGGTTTTGGTGGAGTTTGTTATCACGATTTTATTTTGGGGCTAATTAGAAGAGGTAAAGGAAAGGATGCACCAACGCATGACAAAAAGAATTTATGATAAGGGAAAGGATGCACCAACGCATGACAAAAAGAATTTGTGATAAGGGAAAGGATGCACCAACGCATGACAAGAAGAATTTGTTATAGTGTCATGGAACAAGAAGTAGCTTCTGTATAGTTTTCATGTTAATAACTTCCAGTCTTGATATTTAAATTTGGAACTCTAGTTTTTGCACTGTCTAATGTTTACAAAAATCTCTAGTTTTGTTTTTATATAATTTTAGGGGTATCTCGATCAAAGATTTTCAATTATATAGATTTTATAAAGGTTATTTACTATATTGAACTCTTTTGGTTTTAGTTAATTTATAAAAATAGTTGTTTGATTTGTATGCATGCATGTAGCAATGACCTTGTTTAAGTTTTAGAAAGTCAGATTGTTTCAGTTGGTATTAGAGCCGAAGGTTATAGGTTCTATAGATTGACTTAGAATGTGCGTCCTCAATGTCTCATTGGCTCATCAACTAATTCTTCGTCATTGCTAGGTATGTCCTGTCCATTAAAAGTTTTATTATAGTTTTGCATGAAATTATCTATTTAGTTAGTGCACCAGTAATTTGATGTTGCTTGTATAACATCTTGAAAGAAGTTAGTATGAGATGATTAATTAGTTATGGCATTGTTGAAATAAAACAGGATTTGGTAGCTCATGGAAGGACTTTACTAAAAAGAAGCATATGTTTTCGTTCAATTATATTGAGACACATTGAACTAAGTTGGGGCATTAGGGATGGAGAGTAAAAATGTTATTTAGTAAATAAGTTATCCACATGAGACTTTACAAAGGAATTATGTTGTACTTTAACATGAAGAATAAGATTAGTGGTACTACAAGAAACACTATCACGACAAGCCACGACATAGGTTTAAGATTAAGGTTTCTTTATAGATAAGGAAAATAAGTTATGATCACTTTTGTGGTATTGAAGACTGAGTAGGGACAAACAAGCATTCGGAGAGCGCTTTGATAAGCCTCTTCCTTGAATGAATAGAGGAGTTGAAGGGATAATTGTTCGAGATGAATTTCTTAATTAAATTGAATTGAGTTTCTTAGCTTGTTGCACAAAAATAGATTTTAACATTTCCGTACAAGGATGCGTCGAGAATTACTCTAAATGTGATCATGATTAAGCAAGTTTTCCTATAAAGACCCAAGTATAAGTATTTATAGGTTTCCTGGTGAGTCCAGGGTCGAACGCAGAGATTTGTAATAACTAGGCATTGAGATTATATGCCTGACTATTCGGTGATCTATACATGTAATATGTGCATTTGTTGGTTGTATGTGTCAAACTATACAAAGAATGAAAAGAGTTTCCTACTACTAATAATGAGGTGGATGCGGCGATGGTTAGTCATATGTCATTTAGCGTCAGATAGCATGCGTTGAGAATGAATGGAACCATGCGATAGGAGTAGAGTTAACGCAAGAGCTAGTTGTTACCTAAACCTTCTAAGTACAATTACATACCTACAAACTGCGTTTGTGAATCCATCTCTCGATGTTTCGACGCGACATTAATCTTATCTCTAAGACGCATGGTAAGTTTGCATTGGCAAAAGATGAACTACATCTCTGCAACTCATCTAGTCTTAATAAATGCTAAAGATTAACTATCCACTCTCTCAAGCTCGACAGTCATGCTTACTACTTGTGTTTGTCAGACAAAGTTATGCAAGCTAAAGATATGCATTAATCAAGATGTAATATACTCAGGATTGCTCAAGAAAAACTAACTTTTAACATCAAACTCATTTAGCATTCAAACATGGTGTAAGGTGTTTAATACGGAAATAGATGGAAGATAATAGTCCATCAAACTTATATTAAGAAAATAAGTCATTCTCTCGAATGTCATTAACAAAATATAAGCAAGAAGGAGAGAAATGGGAATAAAACAGAAATGATGGGCGTCAAGCGGCCACTGGCAACGTCTTGCTTCATGGAGGCTTGAGATGGTTGCTATCTGATACATAGATTCCATAAGGTGAAGGTTCTCACTCACTGGGAGACGACTCTGAAGGTGCTCAGAATCCTTCTCTCAGAGCTCGAAATGGAGGTTGGTTATGGTGAGGGAGAAATAGTGCAGAGCTTTCGCCTCTTGAACTGGTCTCTCTTTCTTTTCTCCTCTTTCTCGGAGAAGCTTTTTGGGCTATTTATAGGCGTCAACAGGTTGATATCATGATGACCTGACACCTTTGTATTAAATTTCAGCCACGCTGCATAAACTTTTCAGATTTGTCAGCCTATTTGTTCTGCCATGATCTGATAGGTTGTTGCTCTTTTTTATAATGACATGACAGCTGTTTGAGCATGCGTCTGTTTCTTCATCGTTGCATGGTCTCAACGCATAGGCTCGACGCATGGGTTTCCATTTGTTCTCGCCGCAGCTTCGTCTCTTCGTACTTGGTTGCTTGCACTTCTTTTCTTCTTAACCCTGCGTTAGGAACAGAAAAGCTCATCGTTTTTCAGGCATTTTCTTTTGTAAGTAGTGCCAACGCAAGGTGATACATTTTTCATCATTCAACTACCAAAATCATGTGTTTAACTCCAAAGTTACTCTAATTAAATCAAATAATGACTAATAACTTGTATTTCTACAAGTTATCAATAATCTTGCAAGTGGAGTTGTAGTAACAATAGTTTATTCATAAACTACTATTCCTCGAGTTTTCCAAGGGCGAGTTTCAGTTGATGTAGGTGATCTTTCAAGGACATGTTGTGTCAAAGGATTGGATTTTAGTAGACCTTGCAAAGATAAAGGTAGTTGCGGGCTGGTCTTGCCCTACAACAGTCAATAAGGTGCATAGTTTTTTTAGACTAGAAGGCTACTACTATTGTTTTGTTAAAGACTTCTCTCGCATAGCTACTTCTTTGACTCAGTTGACTAGGAAAGGAACTCATTTTGTTTTGAGTAAAGCTTGTTATGATAGTTTTCAAGACCTTATATAGAGACTAATTTCTGCACCGGTACTCACAGCTGAAGAACCATGAATGAAACTATCCTACAAATGACTTGGAGTTAGCGACAATAGTGTTTGACTTTAGGATTTAGCGACATTATTTATACGGAGAGAAAATACAGATCTTCTTCATAGACCATAAGAGCTTGAAGTACTTTTTCACTCAAAAGAAGTTGAATATGAGACATCGTAGATGGCTAGAGTTAGCTAAAGATTACGATTGTGAGATTTTGTATCACCCAAGCAAGGTGAATGTAGTGGCAGATGCTATTAGTAGAAAGGTAGCTCATTCAACAGCTCTTGTTATCAGGCAAACTCATCTATGCGATGACTTTAACTGTGCAGAAATTGCAGTGGCAGTGGAGAAGTTTCTACACAACTGGCACAGTTGACAGTACAACCTACCTTAGGACAAAAAGTCATCGATGCACAACAGGGTGATCCTTACCTTGTTGAGAAGTTTCACCAGGTAGAGTTCGGGTAGGATAGTGAGTTCTTAGTATCCTTAAATAACGGTCTTTCATATCAGGGATGCCTGTGTGTACCTGCAAATAATGATGTTAAGAATGAATTGTTGACGGAAGATAATAGCTTTCCATTCTCAATACATCCTGGTCGTACCAAGATGGTGGCATAGTATGAAAAGAGAAGTAGTTAAGTTTGTTTGCAAATGCCTAGTATGTCGGTAGGTTAAAGCCTCTAGGCAGAAGTCAACAAGGTTATTGCAACTGTTGAAAGTGCCAGAATGAAAGTGGGAGAATGTGTCTATCGATTTCATCATGGGTTTACCAAGGATAGCGGAAGGCCATATAGTGGGTCATAGTTGTCAAACTCATATCACTGTTGGGTAATTCACTTTCTAAGCTTCTCTAGGGTAATTCATTACGAACTTGACTTTTTCCATGGCTTAGAGTCAAACAGCTACAATGTTCTTTTCTCGAGCGCAAGAACAAACATATTCCTTTCCATGATTGAGATCAAAACGTTACAACACTCTTGTTATGGGTTTAAAAGTAACTCTTACAAAAGTTTGAGAAAATTAAAAGAACACAGTTGATGAACTCTTTGAAAGAGTGGATTTACAAGTTGTAGAACTCAATGAATCAATCTTTACAACATAATATATCTCTCTCAAGAATAAGATAAAAAGAAAAAAAATTGAAGCTTGGAGTGCCACACCCCCTCCCAAATTCCCTTTCCTAACCTAGGAATAGGTGCAACCTACACACACATGTCATCTTATATCTTGAAACACAATTCAATACCAGATCAATTGTACAAAGCTTTATGCTAGTGAAACATTATAAGTTAAACATAAGTTTTACATAAGATTTCTCAGCTCATAATTTATCATAAATGTGTATTTGTTCAGCATACAGTACAAAACCCACACTCGTTATGCCACAAGTATCATATATGACAAAACATGTACTTAGACTGAGTATTTACAACTATCCCAGAGAACTAAAGTTGAGTAAGCCAGACGAGGATCTTCTATAGGCTAGGCGTCCCGGACACGCTCGCTACCTGAAACGAATAACAATAAACAAGAAAGCGTAAGCCTAAAGCACAGTGAGTGACTAAGTTATCTATTACAATTTAATCCTTGAGTTAATGCTGATCATAAAAACTACTATATATCTTATTAGTACAGATTACTGGTTCACTCATGTCATTTAACAATATAGCATAAATGTCTTTCTAAGAAGCAGCGGAGCAAAGCTCAATGCTATAAACCTTATAAATCAATTATTATTATTCATATATATTCACACGCCTTCACATTTCATCCCTCGACATTTCAACTCTCAACTGCTTTCTCATATTGTCCCTCAGCACTAAGTTCCATATTAATCCACTGCTCAAGTGCCTTCACTCATGGTCTCTCAGCACCGAGCCATCATGTACTGGTTTTCCATATACCTTCTCACAAGGTCCTTTGGTATTGGAATCCATCTCAATCAATTTCTCAAGTGCCTTCACTCATGGTCCCTTGGCACTGAGTTCCATATATCATATCCTCATAGGCCTTCACACATGGTCCTTCGGCCATGGTTTGCATTTAGATAACACGCATACAGAAGTTCATATAACATACTCGTTTTCACTTGCACAATGTTAAAGATAATCCTTGGATAAATTAGAAAGTCACTCACGATTTGTCTTAGGCCCCGAGCGGATTATATGCTTTTCCGAGCTCTTCTTGGCCTGTAAAAACGCATTTCTCACATTAGGTTTCCTTTGGACTCCTTTTTCATAATCATTAAGTATGCATATTCATAACTAGCGATACTCCATGTCACTAGCGAGACTACCAGAGAAATTCACACTACTGGGTATTGCACTAGCGAAACCAGAGTGAACTAGACTAGCAATATCACCTTAAGGAGCGATACCTAGCGAGACTTCAGCAAGAGTTGTGAGACGCAGAGCTCTTTGCGTTATCAGCGACACTCGTTCCGCTGCTCACTCTCCAGCTCCTTAGTGATACCCCTGTCTAGCGACAGCTGATATCACGGTTTCCTTCCTTCCTTTCTAACTCTTTCTTTATCCTGCTAAAAACCATATTACAGCCAAAATCAGGACTTTCCTTCTTCTACAATCTTATAAAGAAGTGAGTTTCCTAGCTTACCTCAAAATTTCAGACCATGACTCGTCTTCGTTTGAGAATTATTCCTAACTAACTTCGGCTGCCTTGAATTGTCTAGTAGTTCAGCTCTGCTTACTTCCTCCTAGAGATTAACACATTTTTGCTCGGATTTAGCTTAAACGTCCTTCATGGAAGTTGCTAACAATTAACTCAACTTACTAACCTCAAAATTTCAGTTTTAGCTTCAACTTCTTCAGTTCACTCTCCTTCAAATACCGATTGGTGTTCAGATTTATCAGCAACAATCAAGCTTCTAGTTCCAGCTTCAAAATCACCATGAAAATGATCTGGTTTCTACTTGAATTCAATATAAACACCTTCTTCCACCTCTCCTCGTTGTTCGTCTGCGAAATGGAGTCAATCTAAGTTCGAACATATGTCCAAAAGGGTTTAACTATTCGATGCACTCATTTATATGTCAATATAAATCACCGACTTACCAGCTCTACCATCATCTTCCTTCTTGAATTAGCCAACGCAACCTTCTGCGCATGGCTTCGGCATCGCATAGTCTCAACTTACTATGCCACTAATTGCTCAACGCCGAATAGTCGACTACCGCATGGCCCTCTCGGCGTGCACCAACGCATACCAATCTTCAATGCATAGGCCATCTTGACGCATAGCAATGCCAACTTCTAGCACATAGTAGCCTTCAATGCATACTTCTATTAACGCATATTGCACCCTCCTTCCTTCACATCTATTTCCACGCTGAGCTGCCCTCTTCAACGCATACTTCTATTAACGCATATTGCACCCTCCTTCCTTTACATCTATTTCCATGCTGAGCTGCCCTCTTCAACGCATGCTTATCAGCGGCAACTCTTGTCAAGCTTAGACATACCCTCAACGCATGGTCACTCATCACATGCCCAACACTTAACCATTTTTGCTGTCACACAACTCGGCCAATTTTCTTTACTCTCCTGCCCCATAATTTCTTCTTATTTACCTTCTCTCAATAACAAGTACGGGGCTTACATGGAGAGAGCAACAATGGCGGCTTGATGAAAGGCAACAGGCCGAAAGGCGTAGTTGATGGAGAACAAATGAATATTCCTATACTAACCATTGTTGGTCCCGAGGGACAGAGGAGGCTAGGTTAGTTGAAAAATGGTTATCGATTCATGGATGCAAGGTGGCCTTGTTTTTTTAGGGTAAGAAGGGTAGAGAAAATACCTCGAGCCGATGTTCGAGTACCAAGCACTACGACGTTGGAGTAACCTATGTCATACTCCCAGGAAAAGCTCGAACCACCTTCAATAAAAGGGTACCTGTACCTAAAACTGACACAGGTGAGTAGGTAGAGAATACCTAGGGGTGCGAGACAACTCGCTCTAAGGAACTTGGCAAAATATCCTTGTAACTTTGTGAGAAGGGTGCCTCCTCACAAAGAAGGTTGTAGTGACCAAGCTAGAGTGATTGTTTACAAAAACACAGGTCTCCGCAAAGTCGTAAGACCATGTATGGGGATTGACGCCTGCCTAGTGCCAAAAGGTCAAGGAAGTTGGTGACTTGATGACAAGGGAGTCGGCGATCGAAGCCTAGATGATTGGCGGTTATAACTATAATGGTCCTAAGGTAGTGAAATTCCTTGTCGGCTAAGTTTCGACCCACACGAAACGCGTAACGATCTAAGTATTGTCTCGGAGAGAGCCTCAGTGAATTGTCTGTGAAGATGCAAACTGTTTGCACTTGGACAGAAAGACCCTATGAAGCTTCACTGTTCCTTGGGATTGGCTTTGGGCCTTTTCTGTGCAGCTTAGGTGGAAGGCGAATAAGACCCCCTTCTTTGGAGGGGAGAAGGGGGGGGGGGGGGGGGGGGNGGGGGGCTCAAGCAATCAGTGAGATACCACTCTAGAAGAGCTAGAATTCTAACCTTGTGTTAGGACCTACGGGCCAAGGGACAGTCTCAAGTAGACAGTTTCGATTAGGCACTTGCCACCTATTTTCATTGTTCAACTATTTGGCAACATGAAAAAACCAAAAAAAGCTATGCCCTCCCTTTGTATCTATCCAGGGGATGGAAGGTAGAGGCCTTTGGTTTCCCCTCCAGTCAAGAATTGAGGCCTCACAATCACTAGCAATATGCTTTTCTCTCATGCCTTTCTTCATTCATGGTTCAACATTCTAGTGTCCTAGGCGTAGACGAACCACACCGATCCATCCCGAACTTAGTGGTTAAACTCTATTATGGTGACGATACTGTAAGGGAGGTCCTGTGGAAAAATAGCTCGACAACAGGATGATAAAAAGCTGAACACCTCTAATTTTTATTACTTTTCAATATTCTATATCGAAAAAAATGAAAAATGAAAAGGTAGTCTTATTCAAAACCCCTTCTCTCCCACTTTTCTCTCTCACTTCACACCTTGGAACGCACCGTTCTTATAGAGAGAGAGCAGCTTTTACATCTTAACTCGAAATGGAAAATGGCTAGGGAGAGGAAAGGTTCCTTTTTTTAGAGTACCCCGAGAACAAATCCAATGGAGATAGGGTGGGGCTTGTAGCTCAGAGGATTAGAGCACGTGGCTACGAACCATGGTGTCGAGGGTTCGAATCCCTCCTCGCCCACAACCGGCCAAAAAAGGAAGAATTTTTCTCTCTAGGGGTAGGAAAATTATGATCTAGATAGCGGACCCAAAGCTATCGAACTTGGGTTTGGGTCTTTTATCAAAATGGAATGGCCTTATCTTTTGATTTTTTTTCTATTTTGTTAATGGGTTAAGTGTGGGAGTTCTGTTATAAATTAAATATAGTATACCCAACCCGAATCAACATATTTTTTGTTTTACGCCCCGTAATTCTTCCTCAGCTAGGCTTGAGCAGAATAGCAGAGCAAGTACAAGTATTAGTAGAATAGCAAAACTGTATTCCTCATCATTAATATGTTTGCACGCTGTAATTGTGTCCTATCGGGAGAATCGAATGACCGTATTAATCAAAGATGCACTTGCTATGTAAGCTCTACACTTAGTTGAAAGGAAGGGCAAGCTAAAGCACAGTAAGTGTGGAGGCCGAGAGCTTAAGTCATTAGTTACCTTGCGTTGAAGTGTATTATGCGTTGGAGTGATCCAAGGCACTGACCAAGAGCTTTTGGTTGTGGTGCAGTGTATGAAGATGTGGTTATCAATTGCTAAGTGATACTGCTATGCGTTGAGAAGGGATATGTGTTGAAGGTTGGTATTCGTTGGTGCATAGAAAAGTGGCCGAGAGGACCATGCGTTGGTTGGCTATCTGGCGATGGGGCGCTGGGCAAGTAGTAGCACAGTAACTTGAGGTTGTGCATTGCTGAAGCCATGCGCGAAAGGTTTGCGATGGCCAACCTAAGTAGGAAGGTGATGGCAGTGCTGGTGAGTCGGTGGTCTATATATATATATATATAAGTGAATGCACCAAATAATTAAATACTTTAGACATATTCTCGAACTCAGATTGATCCCATTTCGCAGACGATCAACGAAGAGAGGTGGATCGAATTTAAGTAGAATTCGGATCATTTTCATGGTGAAATTGAAGCTGGAACCAGAAGCTTGATTGTTGTCGAGAAATCTGGACATCATTCGGTATTTGAAGAAGAGTGAGTTGAGGAAGTTGAAGCTAGGGCTGGAATTTTAAGGTTAGTAAGTTAACTCAATTCTTAGAAACTTCTATGTTAAGCTGAATTTGAACAAAAATATGTTAAATTCTAGGAGGAAGTAATCAGAGTTGAACTGCTAGATGATTTAGAGCAGCTAGAGTCATTTGAGAATATTTCTCAAACGAAGAAGAGTTATGGTCTGAAATTTTGAGGTAAGTTAGAAAACTCACTTCTTTACAAGTTTGTAGAAGGGAGGAAGTTCTGAATTTGGCTGGAATACGATTTTTAGCAAGTTAAAGAAAGAGTTAGAAGGGGAAGAAGAAAGCAGTGGCCATCAGGTGTTGCTAAGATAGTGGTATCGCTAAAGAGCTGGAGAGTGAGCAGTGAAACGAGTGTCGCTGGTAACGCAAAGGGCTTTGCGTCTCACAACTCTCGCTGAAGTCTCGTTGGGTGTCGCTCCTTAAGGTAATCTCGCTAGTCTCGCTAAGTCTGGCCTTGCTAGTGCCGCATGGTTGTAAGTAGGTTTCACTAGTAATGTCGCTGATACTATTTTTTGGAATTATCGTGTTGATGAGAACCCTGCAGCCGCGGCTGTCACCGTCATCGCGAGAATTCTCATAGCTATATAGAAACCAGCACTTTTTGGTGAATCATCATCGGGAAAGCCATCTAAGGTCAAGCGCAAGCGTGAATTCTGTTGGTAGCTTTTCTATGATGAGTTTTTCACTCATTCCCAACCCAAACTCTTTACTACCAATAGCAACGTTCAGAGATTCTATCAACGCATTTCTATTGAGATCATAGGGCTGCCTTACCGGAAAACAAATCAGTCTCGGAGGAATGTATCTGTTTCTATTTCTATATATAGGGAAAGTTAAAAAATCATCATATAATAATCCAGAAAATGCAATAGAAAAGAAAAAGGGAGGTTTGTGATGATTTAAAAATCTTTTATACTAGGTAATATAGTATCCTTATGCATGAAGATAATCAATTCGGTTGTTGTGGTCGGACTCACCACATTCTCCATAGGATCCTCTTATCTCTTCCTTCTCTGAGCTCGGGTCATGGAAGAAGGAGCCGAGAAGAAAGTATCAGCAACAACAGGTTTTATTACAAGACAACTCATGATGTTCATATTCATCTATTATGCATCTCTGCATCTAGCATTGGGTAGACCTTATACAATAATTGTCCTATCTCTACCGTATCTTTTGTTTCATTTCTTCTGAAACAATCACAAACAATTTTTTTTTTACCATGGATCTACTACCAAAAACTCAATGCATAATCTTAGCATTCAATATGTATTTCTGAATAATCTTATTTTTCAATTATTCAACCATTTCATTTTACCAAGTTCAATGTTAGTCAGATTAGTCAACATTTCTATATTTCGATGCAACAACAAGATGCTATTTGTAACATGATGTTATTCGTAACATGTAGTTTCATTGGTTGGTTAATTGGTCACATTTTATTCATGAAATGAGTTGGATTGATATTAGTTCGGATACATCAAAATAAATTTATAGAGAAAGTACCTTGTGTCAGAATTGAGAAATTCTATGGCTTGAATCTTTAGTATTCTCTTATTTATTACTTGTGTTTACTATTTAGGCAGAATACTGTCACCCATTGTTACTAAGAAACGGAAAGAAACCTCAGAAATGGAGGAAAAGGGGGAAAGCGAGGAAGAAACAGATGTAGAAATAGAGACCACTTTCAAAACGAACGGGACTAAACAAGAACAAGAAGGATTCATTGAAGATGATACTTCTCATTGCCTTTTTTTGGAAGAAAAAAAGGATCCCGACAAAATCGATGAAACGGAAGAGATCCGAGTGAATGGAAAGGAAAAAACAAAGGATGAATTCCACTTTAAAAGGACACGCTATCAAAATATAAAAAGACCAGTTTATGAAACTTCTTACCCTCTAGATGGAAATAAAGAAAATTTGAAGTTAGAAATAGACAAAAAGAAAAATCTCTCTTATAGTTTGAAAAACCTCTTGTGACTTTTGTTGCATTTAAATGATGTATTATGCTAATATTTGCCTACTGCCACGTTAAAAACTATAAAAGATGTATACATTTAGACGCAAATTTTCTTATAAAAACCCAAGTGCAAGTTTAAATAGGTGTTCCTGGAGAGTCCAGGGTCGAACACAAGGATTTGTAATAATTATGCGTTGAGATTATTCTTCAGTATGATGCGCTGAGCTATATAATAATTACAAGTGTTTGGTGTATTCTATGATAACTACAAAGAATGGCTTTATACATAAATAAATTGGTGGATAAACATGTGGAATTATGATGCAGAATGGATAATGGATGAACTTAGTCAAGTATAAATATGTTTAGATAGCATGCGTGGGAGGGATGAATCCATGAGAAAGAGTAAGTTAAGATAACTTAGTTAGCATTTTCTTAATTGTGTGTTTAAGTAATTTTTCATGCTTCCAAACTCAAGATTGCGAACGCATCTCTCGATGCTTCGACGCCACATTAATTTTATCTCTAAGACACGTGGTGAGTTCTTCAGGCAAAAGTTGAACTTTATTTCTAAAGCCAATTCTTTTCTTGTTAAATGCTCGAAATTACTCACTGACTCTCTCAACCAGATGAATATACTCACTTAGACCTATTTGTTTGATAGATTTAAGCAAGTTTGAAGTACCCATTTAATCAAGATGAAAGCATACTTAATCACACTTGGAAATAGTAACTATTTATGTTTAACTCATTAATCATTTAACATTCATGGTGTAAAGTGTTTAGATGAGAACATATGGAAGATTAATGTCAATCAAACTTGTATTAAGTAAATAATCAAATCTCTTGAAAGTCATTAACAAAATACAAGCAAGACGGGTGTTCATAAGAATAAAAATAGAAGTCGTCAAGCCATCAATGACAATGTCTTGCTTCTTGGCGCTTGAGATGGTGGCTATCTGATACATGATTTATATAGGGGATGGATTCTCACTCTCTGAGAGGTGACTCTGAAAACCCTCAGAATCGTCTCACAAAAGAGGTCGAAACGGAGGGTGGCTATGAAGGTTGAGTGAGAATTTGCATAGAGCTTTCACCACTGTGTATTTCTCCCTACTTTGAACATAAAGTGCAATGTGCTATTTATAAGCATCGAAAAAGGTGGTCTCATGATGATCTGACACCTTTACATTTAATTCCATGCTCTGCTGCGCAGACCTCTTCACGCCTTCCATTCATTGGATCTGTCATGATTTGGTAAAATCAGTTGTCCACTTGCATATTGATATGACAGTTGCTGACTAAGCGTTTGAATCACTTTTTCTTTTCGAAGCATGGTCTTCGACGCATTGACCTTTAAGCGTTGTGACCTTTAATGATTCTCTCAGCATCCTTTTTTTCATACTTAAGCTCCTTTTTTTGCTCTATCTTGTGTTCAAAAAGGTAGAATTTCATATTTTTCAAGATAGATTCTTCTGTAAACATGGTAAATACAGAGTTATTCAAATTATACAATTCAAATGCTAAAATCATGCGTCTATCATCAATATTACTCTGATTACTTAAAAAAAGATGGAATCATCCATTTCGATATATAAACGATGGATCTACAAGTTATCAACTATTCTTTTCAACTATAAACGATGGAATCGTCCATTTTGATATATAAAAAATGATAAATTTAAAAATGTTGTTAGAAAAAAATAAAGTAAATTAATAATATAAAAATAAATAAATAAGCTAAATACAAAAAAGAATATTTGTAATTAAGAATACCCACCACATTGGTAATTCCATCAATTACTCATCGATCAAAAAAATAAGTTAATTAAGCTAATACTCTTATACCCCCAATTAAGGATATTCGATAAAAAAACATCTATGTGACCATGATTATATGACCAATTATATAGTATATTTATAATTTTTTCAAAAAAAATTATTAGTAAAACTTTTAACAAATGAATTACGGAAATTCAAATTTTGTAAAGATGAATAAGTGGGCTTATAGAAGAAAGACGCTATAAATATTCCGAAAGAAGCTATACTCACAGAAAAAGTTGCATTTTTAACAAATTAATAACAATTTTTAGAATGTTTCGAACTTTCATGTAACAAATTTATAAATGGAGCTAACCATTTGTCTAATATATTTAAATCAGTTGCTTCTTGATTGAATTGAGTGAATGGAGTTCCTATGACTCCAACGAACAAAGTAAATAGGGATAACACAAACATTGGAAATAGCATAGTATTATCTGATTGATAAGGATACAAAAAAGTATTTTTAGTACCAAAATAACGAATAGTAACAAAAGGGCGCATAATTTTTGTTACATTACTATCAATTTGATATGTTGTTTTTTTCACCAAAAAAGAAAACCTTTCATTATTATTCATTATTAATAATGATAAGAAACGAAAATTTTTTTAAATGATTTTTTATCCTTCTTTACCCCATAATGATATTGAAAAGGGAGTTATTTGTTTTTCCATGGTAGCTTTTACAATAAAGGTTTAAATGTCCATCAAAAGTAAGTAAATAGATGTGAAACATATAAAATGTTGTTAATCTAGCTGTGGCACAGGCTATTATTGCGAAAATCGGTGCACACAACCAACTATCGTTAAGAATTTCATCTTTGTACGAAAAGCAGGCAAGGGGCGGAATACCACAAAGAGAAAGGGTACCTAATAAAAAATACTCGAGTCTTTGATGATCACGCTTATCCCTGTTGTTAATGAATCTATTTTCCAAGTGGATTGAGTTTATAATGCATATTACATTACATTTGTAATTCTATAATTTATAACATATTATATATTCCATAATTTATATACATATTGCATTTTTTTAAAGTCAATTTTGTCACATGACATTTTTAATTCTAAATACAAATCTTATTTAATATAATTATGCATTTTAAAATTCAAAATTCTGGATACATTGAAAACATAAAAATATTGTTTTCAAAATTTGCACTATTTGGATCACAGAAATCAAAAACAGATTTTAAAAACAAAATTCATGTTGTCTGCTAAATACATATTTGCTGAATTTAGTGAAACTCGTAGTTTCTAAACTTTGGAACATATTCTCAATAAAGTTGTTATTGAAGTTTATTCAATAAAGATGCTATTGAATATATAAATTGCATTTATTAAATTCAATAAATTAAGAACCTCTGGCTATAGTTTGAATACTTAGAATTTATGTGTAAACATAAAAGTGGATCAAGGCTGGGTACCTTATCCCGGGACACTATGGATACGACCCACTTTGTATTTCACACAAACGATGTGATTCTCTATCGTTCATATAGAGACATGAGAGTGGGGACATCCTACGCAATGAGTTTGAATAAGACCAACCATGAAATAATCACATTTACTTTATAACATTGTTTACTATTAAAACAGATTATTTCAACATGATGACCTAGGTAACTCGATCTTAATCTGAGCTAACTATGAACTATTTATTTGGAATTATCCTTTAATCTGCATGCATGAGAGTGACCAGAGTTCGTCGACTCAATAAGCTCACCATTTTAGGGATAAAACCAGGTAGATAACTAGGGACATAGTCTTGCGAGATGGAATTCACTCCTAACTAATTCTAGGTTAGTAGAGAAGTCGTTCCCTTAAGTGCTGACTTCGAATCTTGAACAAGAGACCTCACCTTCTCATTGGCCCGAGGGGGACTCAATTTGATGGTTGGACTACAAACCAATTGTTTATTAGAGGATCAGTGGAACTTAAGGAACGAGATGTAATTACAGGGGTAAAAATAGATAATTTTGACCTAGTTGTCATTATGAACAACTTGTGAAGGATCGACTTATTAATTACGGTTATATCAAGTGGACAAAAATATATCTACAGTGAGGAGAGTGGAGCTACTAGCTATTGTGGAGTGTCCTGGTAGTTAACGAATGTTAATTAACTTAGCCAATTAATTTCGAATTGTTGGAGCTCATTATCTATAGGACCATTAGGTCTCCTTGTTAGCTCATAGACTAAACCTTAGAATAGTGTGATGAAAAAGTTTGAAAACGTTCAAATTTCGTTTAAGGAGTAAGTTTTACGGTTGTTCGTTTTAATTATGAATTAAACGAAATTGGAGAGTTGGAAATATTTAAATGTGATTTGGGATAAGTGGAAGAATTATTAATTTAATATAATAAATTATTATTTAAATTAATTTTATATTAAATTAATTTTAAAAAGAAATAGAAAATTAAAAATTCAATTTTGGGTTTGGGAAATTAAAATTTTGAATTTCTTGGAATTTTTCACTAATTGCATGGAAGTAGTTGGTGAAGTTTTTGAAGGTCTCTTAACCTTTTCTTCTTCCACCTCCTAATTAATTTCATTAATCACCATAATTGGTGTCAATCTCTTTAAATAGGATTTGCATGGATTTTTTTTTATATAGTAGAAAGGTAGATTGATCAGGTGTTGAAAATTTGGTGGAATTTTGCTAAAAATTATCACTTACTCAAAACTCTAAAAAACTCTCTTTTCTTCACAAATTTGCTCCAAATTCATCACAATTTTGATCCCACAATCCATTTTAAGGCCAAAGAATAAAGAAAAATATTCTTGTGGTGGTCCATGAAGTGATCGTGATCAAAATCTTGGAGTTGGATTCAACTTTGAGCTATAACAAGTAAGTAACAAAGCCTTCGTTTTTCGGTTTTAAGAACAATCATGTTTAATCCTTAAAATTGATGTAGTTAGAGCGTTTTAGATCCTAATTGCTTTCACTTTTATGTTCCTAAATTCTTCAATTGATATCAGAGCATGATTAGAGAACTCAATTTGCATTAATTTGAGCTTGGTGGGTGTTATTTCATGAGATGAATGTGGTGGTTGCTAAAGTTGGGAATTTTCTGGTTTTGACATCTAATTCAGCTTTGTTTGTTTTAATTGTTGTAATTGACCACTTGTTTATGGCGTTTAATGTATGAAGAAGGGATTGTAAATTTTATAGAGTCAATAGAGTCGAATTTAGGCTGTAATTTGAAGAAATCGGAGCAAGGACCAACATTTTTTAGCAGCAGGGAATCGCTACTGATACAGAGCGTTGACGCTCCCTCAACGGCGTCACGATGCTGTTTTTCATTTTCCAAAAACACGCGTGAGGAAGAAGAATTGGTCCAATTGGACCAGTGGCGGTCTGGTTCGATGTTTTCCAGCCGGTTCAGCCCTTATTTCAGCTTTGGAGGTTCGGTTCAGGCGGTTTTGGCTTGGTTTGGGCAGAGTCGAAAGGATCTGTTCGAGCGAGTTTTTCAATTATTATCGTAATAATTTAGTTGTTTTAAGTTATTAAATGCCAAAACCAGTCCACTTTAGTGTGTTTAATTAATTATGTAGTTAGAATGTATGTTTAAATTACATTTAATTTATTTGTGCATAAAGTATGCCATATAAATTTAAAATTCTACCATTGGATTAACATGTTTCATGCATCCAAGTATGTTATAAAGTGTTATAATATATAGTATGCATGTTATAATTTTCCTAAAATTGATATAAGTTTTTATATTATTTTATGATATGGATGTTATAGATTCTTATTCATTTATAAAGAGTTATCAAATGAAGTAGACATTTAAAATCTATAACAAAGATAAAATGCATGTTCACTTAGAGTTTACAAACCTTAAAGTAGGTAGTTAACTTATAAAACAAAGGTTACAAAAATTTACCTGACAAGATCTTGTCTAAGCTTAAAGGTATTTAAGTTGACGGTTTACGGAACACCTGCTACCTAGGGATCAAACCGGTTCTTGAATTTATGTTAACCTAGTTTTATGAGCTTGCGTTTGTGATGTGTGTATAAAACAGGTTTTATCACTTAGACAGGTTAAATCTAATATAAGAGTTATACTTGGACAAAAACCAAGACTTAGGTTATATTTAATTAGCTGAGATATAACTAAGTAAAGATACCTAATATACCGATTAGAACAATTCCATGGGAGAGTTATCTACATGATATATTAGCTCTCATGTCCTTAAGAGTTCACACCGTGAGATTCATGCTCGGTTTTGAGTCGCCTTAAACGCGGCCTCCATCTGGAAAGTTTTTGCATGAGTCAATAAAAGGTGAATAGTGGAAGTAGTTCACAGAAAGTGAGTGAAGGGAGTGTGTTAACACATCCTACGGTCTCTTCCATTAGGTTACACCGTGAGATTCCTACGTTGCCCCTACTTGTTGTTTTTAGGCAACTATCCATTCGAAAGGTTTGTAACATGGGAATCGAAATACTATGAATTCTAGAAATGGATAGGGTTTCTTAGGTTCATTTTCAGCATCCTCTTTTCCTCAAAAGGTTGTTGATTCCGATCTTTGAAATCTGAAAATAGAGGGTTAAACTTACAAAATTTTACTAAGCGTTAGTAAGTATTTTGACAAAATAAATGCTAACTAAATACTATAGGAACAAGAGCTATTCTGGTATTAGTATTTAATTGAGAATATCTTGATTTAGTGCAGAGAGCTCCAGACATTTCAGATAAAAGAAAATGTTTCCACTGCAACGAGGACAGGCACTGGAAAAGAAACTGCCTGAAATATCTTGCTAAGAAAAAAGTTAAGAAAGAAAAACCAAGGTAAATATGATTTATAGTTGTTGAAATATGTTTAGTGGAGAATGATAACTCCACCTGGATATTAGATTTAGGAGTCACTAATCATGTTTGTTCTTATTTTCAGGAAACTAGTTCTTGGAGATAGCTAGGAGAAGGTGAGATAGCTCTCAAGGTTGGATCAATGGAGATCATCTCAGCCAAAGTAGTGGGAGATTTGAAGTTGTTTTTTGGAGATAGACACATTTTATTAAAAAAAGTACTTTATGTTCCTAGTATTAGTAGGAATTTGATATCTATGTCTTGTTTGTTAGAAAATTTGTATAAAGTATCTTTTGATATAGATGAAGTATTTATTAGCAAAAGAGGTACTCATATTTGTTTTGCAAGTTTAGAAAACAACTTATATAAGTTAAAACCAGCTAAAGTAGCTATTTAAATACTGAGATGTTTAAAATAACTAAAATGCAAAATAAAAGGCAAAAAGTTTCTCTTAGTACGTATCTTTGGCATTTAAGACTTGACCACATTAATTTCACTAGGATTGGGAGGTTGGTGAAAATTGGACTTCTAAATTAGTTAGAAGACAATTTTTTACCTCCATGTGAGTCTTGTCTTTAGGGTAAAATGACCAAAAGTTCTTTTATTAGAAAATGTCTTAGAGCCAAAGAACCCTTAGAACTTGTGCATTCAGACCTCTGTGGTCCTATGTATGTCAAAGCATCAGGAGGGTATGAATATTTCGTTAGTTTCATTGATGATTATTCTAGGTATGACTATGTTTACCTACTGCATCATAAGTCCAAAACTCATGAAAGTTCAATGAGTATAAGGCTGAGGTTGAGAATCTATTAGGTAAAACTATTAAAACACTTCGAACAAATCGAGGTGGAGAGTATATGGACTTAAGATTTCAGGACTATATGATAGCACATAGAATTCAGTCTGAACTTTCTACACCTGGTGCACCTCAGCAAAATAGTGTATCATAAAGGAGAAATAAAACCTTGTTTGTCACACCCCTTCCCGATTTATCCTCTTAACTCGAAAAGAGGCATGAAGACAATAGACATCGACCTTTTACGACATCTATTGTCAACTTAACTCTCCTTAAGACCTTATCAAGCACCTAGTAAACAGAATTATAACTCACATCCAGGCCATAAATAATAATCTTAAAATTAAACCTTTATTAAGATAACAACAAAGTTTTTACACAACTTCACTCCTTAGACCCTAATATGTACACTACGAGGTCTAAGTATAAATATTTACAAAATTCAAAAATAAGTAGCAGATCCAAACAAGTTTGACTAGCATGCTAAGTGTCATAATCGCAACTTCACGCCTCACTGAACAATTGTGCGACACTTGTTCTAGCTCGCAAACAAGTCAGCCTAATCGAATTTTGATCGCCTAAGGCACGCCGAGTGCCTCTCGGAACCTCCGTCCTCGTTTTGAAAGAAAATGGTTTTAGGAAACAGGTTTCAGAGGAAAAGGTTTTCGCAAACGTTTGAAAGCATGTTTGAGAAAATAAGAGTTGTTATAAAGCTAGAAAGCGATAAGGGACAACAATGGCTTTATAGCACACAACTCTGAGTATGAGGATTTAATGCTTAGTCTTACCCTCATAGAGTACATTCTGAACAATTTTAGAAATGTCACCCTTGCACATGCGAAGTGGCAGGCGGTCACTTACAAAGAAAAGTACTAGGAAAGTAACCTAACTAGCAAAATGAAATACATAAGATGAAAGCATGATAAAAAGGGGTCATGGGCAACACGCCTTGGACAAGCATGACCGTGACATCCACCCCTACTTAATTGGTTGACATCCCTGTCAACTGTCTCTGCTCGAATTCAGCAATTTGTACGGCAGCTGACTGCAGGTCTTCGGCGCGCTCTCAACTGATCTCTCCATTTCACTAGGAATTCCTTCAGGTTTTGCCTTGGTTTTCCCACGCAGCGGGTTCTGTCAGCGAGTACCTCATCGACTACTTTTTTTGTTGTGTTCTTCATTGTGATAGGAGGGCGAGTCACCACATTACGTCGTTCATTATCGGGGTCAGGGTGGTAAGGTTTCAAGTTACTCACATGCATAACAGGATGAATCTTCATCCATGAGGGTAACTGAACTCGATAGGAGGCCTTTCCGACTTTCTCGATCACTTCCACCAGTCCTTCGTACTTCCTCACAAGTTGTTGGTCTCTCTGTCCTCAAAACTGAAACTGTTCAGGGCGCAGCTTGATCAGGACTTTATCTCCTGATTGAAACTCGAGGGGTCTGCGCTTCATATCTGCCCCCTTCTTCATACACTTCGATGCTCTCTCCAGACACGCACGTGCTACCTTCGAGGACTTTCTCCACTCTTTCGTGAAGTTATGTGCTTGAGGGCTCTTACCCGTATAGGGGTGGTCAATGACGTGCGACATGAGTGGTTGTCTACCACACACAATCTCAAAGGGTGTCTTTCCTGTGGAGGAACTCTTTTGGTTATTAAAGTTAAACTGAGCCACATCCAACATCTGAACCCAATTCTTCTGCCTCGCATCGATAAAGTAACGGAGATATTCTTCGAGCATGTTATTGAAGCGTTTTGTCTGCCCATCAGTTTGCGAATGATAACTGGAGGAAATATTCAGTGTTGAACCCAACATCCGGAATAGTTCTGTCCAGAATGTCCTAGTGAATCTCGCGTCACGGTCACTAACAATGCTGACAAGGATACCCAAAAGTTTGACAATGTGCTTGAAGAATAATTGAGCTGTCATTTCGGCTGAACATGACTTCGGTGCTAAGATGAATGTAACGTATTTCGAAAACCTGTCAACAATTACAAGTATCGCTTCGAACTCTCCAACTTTTGGTAAATGTGTGACGAAGTCAAGAGACACACTCTCCCATAGTCTTGAGGGCATTGGTAGGGGTTCTAGCAGACCCGATAATTTCTCCCTTTCCACTTTGTCCTATTGACATACAACACAGGCTTGGTGAATAGCATGACGTTGTCCCTGAGGCTCGGCCAGTAATAGCTTTGTTTCAGTAGCCATAAGTTCTTTGCTAACCATTATGTCCAGCCCACGGCATATTGTGACACTCTTTCATTAACAGTCTCCATATCTCCCTAGATCGACGAACGTACAGGCGATTGCCCTTGGTGAAGAAGAGGTCATCTTCTACCCAAAGTTGACGAGTCTTGCCTTATTTGGCTAACTGACTTAAGGCTTAGGCAGCTATGTCATTGTTTAGGTGGCTTTTGATGGTTTCCCGGACTGTTCCATTAAGGCTATTGGCTCTGAGGTGAGCGAACAAGCACAGGGCCGCATGTTCGCTCTTTCGGCTGGGGACGTCTACCGCCTGATTGACTTTGCCCAGTCTATGTTCAAACTGGAAGTCGAATTCGGCAAGACACTCCTGCCATCGAGCCTGCTTGGACGATAGCTTCAATTGAGTGAAGAAGTAACAGATTGACTGTTGTCTATCTTGACTACGAACTTGGATCCTAACAGATATTGTCTCCAAGCCCGCAAACAGTGAACGACAGCCAGCATTTCTTTCTCAGATGCTATATACCTTCTCTCAACATCACTTAGCTTTCTGCTTTCATAGGTGATGGGGTGACCATTCTGAAGGAGGACCGTGCCTAGGGCAAAATCGGACGCATCAGTTTCAACTTCAAAAGGTTTAGTCACATCAGCAATCCCAAGGACCAACCCCTCCATCATGGCTTTCTTCAAGCCTTCGAATGCGGCTTGACACTCCGGAGTCCAACTCCAGTGGTGGTCTTTCTTCAGCAAATCAGTTAACGGTCCTACCTTTTTCGAGAATCCCTCTACGAATCACCTATAGTAGTTGGCCAATCCGAGAAAGGACCGTAGTTCTATCACAGCGGTTGGTACTTTCCAATCTCATATCGCATGAATTTTACTCTCATCCATGCCAATTCGACCACATTCAATCACGTGGCCAAGGAAGTTTATTCACTCTTGAGCAAATGAGCACTTTTCTCTCTTCACATACAGTTGATTTTATTTCAGCTTCTCAAAGACCAACTGAAGATGGTGTTGGTGTTCCTCCATGGTCGCATTGTAGACCATAATATCGTCCAGGTACCCCACGACAAACTTGTTTAGGTATTTGTGAAAAATCTGGTTCATCAGAGTACAAAAGGTAGTCGGGGCGTTAGTGAAGCCAAAGAGCATTACGAGGAATTCGAAGGCCTCATATCTCGTGAAGCAAGTCGTCTTTGGTTCGTCTCCTTTGGCGATTGGCACTTGGTATTACACTGACCGGAGATCGAGTTTTAAAAAATATTTGGCACCATGAAGGCGGTCAAATAGGTCATGATAATGGGCAGTGGGTACTTATTGCGAACAGCGAGCTTGTTTAGGGCCTGATAGTCAATACACAATCAAAGGCTTCCGTCTTTCTTCTTCTGAAACAACACCCGAGCTCCGTATGGTGCCTTCGCGGGATGAATGAACCCTATGCTCAGTAACTCATCTAACTGCTTCTAGAGTTCTGCTAACTCAGGAGGCGCCATCATATAGACATTCTTTGCAGGCACTTTTGCCCCTGGCAACAATTCAATTTCATGGTCAATCCCCCTTCTTGGAGGTAAGAACTTTGGCAGACTATTCGGCATGACATCCCGATATTCCTCTAAGACAAATTGAATGGCTTTTGGAACCATCTCTCCTTCTATTTCGATTGACTTGACCAGGATGGCCATAAAAGCGGGTTCGTTGCGAGCGAGACCCTTCTTAAGTTGGAGGGTCGAGATCATCTTTACTCGATTAGCTCATTTAATGTTGGTTTAAAACACTATAGGAGTGGATCTTGAAATTACCAAACACTTTGCCAGTGGCATCGGTATCACCTTGTGTTCGAGTAAGAATTCCATCCCTGATACTACGTCAAAATCATCCATCTTGACGATCACAAAGTCAACAGGTCCGCTCCATTCTCCCAACTTAACTACTGTTCTCTTCGCCACTCCCGTGATTGGTGAAGCTGTCAAGTTAACGGTTTTCATCTTCCTCGCGTCCCTTTCCCATCGAAGGTTTAGCTGACACGCAATAGTTTCAGTCATGAAGTTATGGGTGGCACCAGAGTCGACCATGGTACTCTTGGCCGCTCTTTGGTTAACCCAGGCGTCAACATACATGTGTCCTCGCTCGATGGGTTCCTTGTCTCTCCTATCTTCCTCTAGAGAGCTGATAGGAATTTCAACACCCCCATTCGAGGGTTATCCCCCTCCTCTGTTGGTGGGGTTTCAGTCTCTAGTTGTTCGGTTTGACCATCTGAGTCTGCTGCCAGGGCAGTTTGGAAAGCATTAAACACAGTTCGTTTTGGACACTCACTCACCCTGTGTGACCCTTTACATATGAAGCACTGTAAGGGATGGTAGTGATTTTTCTGTTGATTAGGTCCCCACCAAGTGTTCCCACTCCTCTATTTAGGGGGTTGATAGGGCTTTCGATCTCCACTCGAGCTTCTGTCCCCTCCAACATTTCTAGGAGGGCTTGCCCGACTATTCTTATTTCCTCCACTCGAGGAAATTGATTGTCGTCTGGTGTCTTGGGAGTTGTTACTAAGGTCAAACAATCGTTCGGCGACTGCATAGGCAGACATGAGGTCCTGTACTCTCTGTTCATACAGTTTGGCCTTCGCCCATGGTTTCAAGCCTTCGACAAAATAGAATACTTTGTCTTTCTCGGACATATCACGTATGTCCAACATTAGTCCTGCGAACTGTTTCACGTAATCTCAAATAAGACCCGTGTGTTTCAACTCTCGGAGCTTCCATCGTGCTAAGATCTCGACGTTTTCGGGGAAGAACTGAGAACGTAGTTCTTGTTTCAGTCTATCCTAGGTATCAATAGTGCAACGACCTTCTTGTATGTCTATATAGCGGGACCTCCACCATAACTTGGAGTCGTCTGTCAGGTGCATCGTCTCCAGAGTAATTTTCGACTCTTCAACAATCGTGTTCGTGGCTCTGAAGTACTGCTCCATGTCAAACATGAAGTTTTCCAAAGCATTTACGTCTCGAGCCCCACAGAAGGGTTTGGGCTCAGGTATTTTCACCCGATTAAACTGGATCACACCCCCAACTAGGGTTTGGTTTCCTACCGCTCTCATGGTGAGGTTTACCTTTGTACTGACATCCGCAATTTCCGTCCTGACGACATCGAGTGCGACTCTAAAGTCTTCTGACAAGTCAGTTACCATCTGGATTATTGCTTTCTAGGAGCTGTCTAGCTCTTCGACTCGTTCTTCCATATGGGCTACAGAGCCCGACGAGCTATCTCCACGCTCGAAGCTACTAGGTCTTGTAGCTTTTGTCTCTAGGGTCTCAACCCTTAACATCAACTCTTTGACGGGCATTCTGTCTAGGCGGCCAGCTACTGAGTCAATCCCATTAGCTTTCTCAGAGATTTCTTGTACTTGCGTTTCCAAGAAACGAATAGCATCGGGAACTTCTCTCAGGTAGAGCATGTGCTCTTCTATCTCTACCAGTCGGTCCGCTTGGAACTTATTTGCTATTTCATGGTCGACATGATTCTGGCCTTCTCTCTTATGAGCCGACTTGGCTTTGATACCAACTGTCACAGTCGTAACTTTGCGCCTCACTGAACGATTGTGCGACACTTGTTCTAGCTTGCGAACAAGTCAGCCTGATCTAATTCTGATTGCCTAAGGCACACCGAGTGCCTCTCGGAACCTTCTTCCCCGTTTCAAGAGAAAATGGTTTTAGGAAACGGGTTTTAAAGGAAAAGGTTTTCGCAAATGTTTGAAAGCATGTTTGAGAAAATAAGATTTATTATAAGGCTATAAAGCAATAAGGGACAATAATGGCTTTATAGCTCACAACTCCGGGTATTGGGGATTTAATGATTAGTCTTACCCTCATATAGTACATTCTGAACAATTTTAGAAATGTCACCCTTGCACATGCAAATGGCGAGTGGTCACTTACAAAGAAAAGTACTAGGAAAGTAAACTAACTAGCAAAACAAAATACATAAGATGAAAGCATGATAAAAAGGAGACGAGACGGACATGCGGTCATGGGCAACATGCCCTGGACAAGCATGACTGTGACACTAAGCACCCCGATTCCACTCGCTACCTGAAAAGTAGGAAAACATTTGAAAGGATGAGCTAGATAGCCCAGTGAATGACAAGTTTGGAAAACTATCCTTGGCTTTAAAGCTTAATGAAATCATGCTCGTAATTCAAATAGTAAAGCATTGAAAGCTTATAAACATTTGTATATGCTTGAAAGATTTTCCTTAGTTGAGGCGGAGTAAACTCAACGCTGCTCAACGTCGAAATACAACCTTAGTTAGGATGGAGTAATCTCAACACGCCCAACGTCGAAAACAACTTTAGTCTGGATGGAATAATCTCATCATACCCAACGTCGAATAACCTTAGCTGTGTGGAGTGATCTCAACACAACAGTGTCGAATTTCCCTCTAGGTGTACATATGAATTATAATTTGGGCTGCCCGTGTACCTTCTCTAGTCCTTCATACCGGGGTCCCAATGTTACTGCCCATATGCCTTCTCTATGTTATTCGGCATTTGGGACCATTTTTTGAAAATAAAGCATGCTAAATCATTTATAAACATGAGTTTAAACAATTCCTAAGAATTTCAGAGTATTTCTCAAACAATATGTTTTCACAAAGCTTGATATTATAAATCATCATGCTCAAAATCATGTAAAGCATGTTCAAAATCATTTTAAGAAACATATGTTTTACGAAATTCAACTTACGCCATAAATCTCCTATTCTGTGAATAAACTGAGCATTCTAAAAATATCAAGAGAATAAATCATTTAAATGAAATTAAGTCACCCCTAGCTCCTCTCGGCAAGCAAAGATTTAGCCAACCTTCTCTCTTCTTTCTCTCTTTTCTTTTAACGTGAACTCTCGGTTGGTTTTGGTGGAATGAAAGTTCCTTCTCCAAAGGGTCCTATTTATAAGGTTTAAGAATTTTGCTTGATCATCACCCTCACATCCAATTTCTCGACATTTCAAATCCAATTGTCAAATTGCATGATATTTACTCCATGCATCCAAACATTTGTTTCCTTGCATGGTATCTTGGTCATGCATCTTGATACCTCCTCCTTATGAAGTGTAAAATCCAAAATAAAGACACTTAGCACAAAAAATTGGGTCAAAACGAAGGAAAAATGCATTCTACCACTTTTCCCGTAAAGTTCTGCCAGTTTGGTCTTCCTGGTAAGTTTTGGCGGTCCCGTTTCCTAGTAAGTTCTGGCGGTTCGGCCAAGTTTCAGTGTAGTTTCTCGACAAGTTCTAGCGGTTTAGCTTCCTAGTAAGCTTCGCCTTTACTTCCCAGTAAGTTATGTCGGTTCCCTCTCGGTAAATTCTGCCGTTTTACTCCTGAAAGTTGCCTTCCTGGTAAGTTCGACCTCCTGGTAAGTTCCAACAATTGTTTCCTGGTAAGTCCGACTTCTTGGCAAGTTTCGTTGACCGTTTTGCCCGTAAGTTCCGTTGACTTTTTTCGATAAGTTCGATTTCCTAGTAAGTTTCGTTGACTTTTTCAGTAAGTTTGACTTTATCTGTAAAGTTCCTGGCAACTTCTGAACGGTTCAGGTGACCTTTTTCAGCCTTCTATGCGCTCATCCTACTTCCAAAAGTCCAACACTTTAAAGCAGATGATTATACTTAAACCTATTTTCTACCTTAAAATTATTTTCTAACTCCACATTTACACCCTTTACCCTAGTTTTCTCTCGTTATGTCTCTTAAGCAACTAGGTCAAAGATAGGGTGTCACGCTATTAGACATGGTTCGTTTTATGATGAGCTATGCTCAATTGCCTGATTCGTTTTAGGGATATGCAGTAGAGATTGTTGTATATATTTTGAACATGGTTCCTATTGCATTTAAAGTGTGTATGATGTGTTATGCTCATAATGACCTAATGTTGCGTTGAAAATTGCGAAAGATGAATACATTAACACGCAAGTTTTCCTATAAAAACCCAAGTGCAAGTTTAAATAAATTTTTCTAGAGAGTCCGAGATCGAACAAAGGGATTTGTAATAATTTGGAATTGAGAACATTTTTTAGTTTAATGCATTGAACTGTACAATAATTTACATATATGTGCATGGTTGAATTCTCTTTATAATGACTAATACTAACTTTATACATACAGAATTGATGGATGAACATATAGAGTGATGATGGGGAATGGAAAAGTAAGGTTAAGATAACTTAGCTAGCATACTCCTAAGTATTATTTAAGTAAGTGTTCATGCTACTTAATTCAAGATGGAGAATGCATCTCTCGATGCTTCGATGCCACATTAATCTTATCTCTAAGACGCATGGTGAGTTTTTCATGCAAAAGTTGAACTTTATCTCTAAAGCTAGTTCTTTTCTTGTTAAATGACTTAAGATTAATCACATACTCTCTCAAGCTGATGATTATACTTACTTAAACCTATTTGTTTTACAGATATAGGTAAGTTTGAAGTTCCCATTTAATTGAGATGAAAACATACTTAGTAAAACTTGGAAAATTCTAACTTCATGTACTTAACCCATCAACATTCAAACATTCATGGTGTAAGGAGTTATGAGTATAGATGGAGGATTAACGTCAATTAAACTTATACTAAGAAAATAAACAAGTCTATCGATTGTCATTAACAAAAAACAAGAAAGAAAGATGAATATAATGAAGAAATGAAAATGAAAGTCGTCAAGCCGCTAATGGCAATGTCTTGCTTCTTGGAGGCTTGAGATGGTGGCTATCTGAGGCATAATTTGTATAGGGGGTGGATTCTCACTCTCTGAGAGGCGACTCTGAAAATTCTCAGAATCTTCTCACAAAAGAGCTCGAAATGGAGGGTGGCTGTGGAGGTTGAAGGAGAATTTGTTCAGATCTTTCACCAGTGTATTCTTTTCTCCTCTCTTTGGCATGAAGTGCATTGAGTATCTATAGGCATCCAAAAAGGTAATCTCATGATGACCCGACACCTTTGCATTTAATTTCATGCCCTGCTACGTAGACTTCTTCGCGTCTTCAGTTCATTGGATCTGTCATGGTTTGGTAAAGTTATTGATCCACTTGCATATTGACATGATAGTTGCCGCCCAGGCGTCTGAATTAACTTTTTCTTCTCAACGCAAGGTATTCGACGCGTTGATCTTTAGACATTGTGGCCTCAATGATTCTGACAGCATCTTTTTGTTTGTACTTAGAATATTTTTGGTTCTTTGATGCTCTATCCTGCATTATAAAACGTATAAATTTATAATTTGCAGGGTAGATGCTTTTATAATCATAGTAAATGCAAAGTTATTCATATTACATAATTTAATTACCAAGATCATGTGTTTATCATCATTATTGCTTTAATTACTTCAAATAAATAATACAATAATTTGTATTTCTACAAGTTATCAGTTCCTTCTAAAAGTGTTTCAGAAACACCATACAAATTATGGAGAAGATGTAAAGGTAGTTTACGTCACATCAGAATTTTGGGATGCCCAACACATGTGTTGGTGCAAGATCCGAAGTTAGAACGTCGTTCAAAATTATACCTATTTGTAGGATATCCCAAAGAAACGAAAGGTGGTTTGTTTTATGATCCTCAAGAAAACAGAGTGCTTGTATCGACAAACGTTACATTCTTAGAGGAAGGCTACATAAGAGATCATCAACCTCAAAGTAAACTGGTATTAAATCAAATTTCCAAAGAAACTACAAATAAGTCAACAAGAGTTCTTGATCAAGTTGGTTCTTGCACAAAAGTTGTTGATAGAACACATCCTTCTCAGGAGTTAAGAGTGCTTCGATGTAATGTAAGGGTTATTCATGAACCCAACCGTTACATGGGTTTGATAGAAACTCAAGTCGTCATACCTGATGATGGCATAGATGATCCATTGATTTATAAACAAGTAATGAATGATGTAGACCGCGACTAGTGGATCAAAGCCATGGACCTCAGTCTAGGAACTTGTAGATCAACCAAATGGGGTAAAATCTATTGGTTGCAAATGGATCTTGAAAGAAAAGAAGACCAAGTCAGTAAGGTCAGACCTTTAAGGCTCGATTAGTAACAAGGGTTTTAACTAGAGAGAGGGGGTGGACTATGAAGAAGCCTTCTTTTGTTGCCATGTTAAAATCGATTAGAATACTCTTGTTCATTACAACGTTTTATGATTATAAAATTTGGCAAATGGATGTTAAGACGGCTTTTTTGAATGGCTATCTTGAAGAGAGTATTTACATGGCTTAATTAGAGGGGTTCATTGAATAGGGTCAAGAGCAAAAAGTTTGCAAGCTCGAACGATTCATTTTTGGGTTAAAACAAGCATTTCGGTCTTGGAATATAAGGTTTGATACTACGATCAAATCTTATGGCTTTGAACAAAATGTTGATGAACCTTGTGTCTATAAGAAAATTGTCAACATGATGCACACTTTAAGTGTTAACCACAAGTGTACGGGTCAAGTTATAATATAAGATGGTGAAGTCCGAATATTGTTCCACTAAGGATCCAATTGTGAAGGTTTAAGTTACTTAGCTATTATTGAATTGAATCAATTTTATTTGAGGATTGGAATTCAAGTTGTGAATTTTGGAAAATATAAACTAAATAAGGAAAGCAAATAAAGTAAGAAACATAAGAGTCAAAGAGAGTTCTAGGGTAATGAATCTTTGTTTACTTCATCATGCAATATCCTATGGTTCATGGAATTCATTGTAATTTATATGCTTAAGTCTAGAAACTTAATTCCAAGTTATTTTCTCTCAAAAACAACTTTTTTTTCATGCAACTCAATTGATTACTAATCTCTTAAAACCAAGACAAATTACATGACATTAAGAGTAGTCTTTAGCAATTTTCATTGTTAACCTAACTATTCTCATGATTGATTAACAACAATTTATTGTTATAGATTCAGTTAGACATGCAATCTCTCAATCATACATCTAACCTAACATTCGAAGATGGCCATTCAACAAGAATTAAGCACCATAATAATGAAAAGCATAATCATTACAACAAAACCATAAATAGTCTACAATATCAATATGAATTCATAAACAATTCATCAATACCCTAAAACTAAAGAGTTTAGCCACTCATAGCTTTAAGCAATATGTTCATAAATTAAGCATAGAAAGAGTGTAAAAAAAGAAAAACTCTACTAGGAAGAAGCCCTTGATTGAGGAGGAACCGCCAAGAAGTCCTTCAGTCTTCATGTTGAGAACTCGAACGACACCAAGACTCTCTCTCGAACTCTCATCTCTTCCTTGCAGCCAATTCACTCTTTGAGACTCTTTTGGTGTGTTAATTCGTGATTTCTTGATGTGTAATTTCGTGTCTAGTGCTGCTGGAAACCTCCAATTTATAAAGTTGGGCGCCCAAAATTCTTTCCAAAATACAAAATCTTCAAATTTGAAAAGTTGGCACCGCGGTGCTGGTTAATGGCGCCACGACACTGACCGATATGGAAAGGTGGCACGCAGCACTAATGGATGGCGTCGTAGCGCTGATGCTGTGTTGAAGTGGAATCAACTCTCGGGAAAAACAGCCGCGACGCTGCACTGTTTTAGGCAGTTTTGGCATTTCCTTCACTTTTTCACTGTATTTTGGCTCAGTTTTGATTTTTTGGTCTTCATTTCTAATTTTCTTTATTTTGACCTTAAACTACTAGCAAACAAGTGAAATCTAATATACACTCCCTTAATTTGAAAGAATAAAAAGCACTTTTCAAGCGCTTTTTACAACACCATTGTAGCTTTTCTAGTATTGTATGTTGATGATATCCTTTTCCTTAGGAATGAGGTAGAATTCCTGATTGACGTTAAATAATGACTAACAAGTTAAATTAATTATCTCGCAATGTTTGGTTAGTTGTTTGAATTTTGAGGTTTAATTGGATTATGTTGAGAAAATAATTCAATTTAGGTAATCGTGAGGCAAGATTTGGATTTAATTCGATTAGTGGAATTTATTTGGGGAGATTTAAAAGTTGGATTTAACATGAGATTTGGAATTGGGTGAGATTTAAGAACTTGATTAATTTAAGAAAATATGAGGATAAGTTGGAATTGAATTTAAATTGTTAGGAAATATTTTGGTTAGATAAATTATTAAGTGGTGGTTGAAAAAGATTTGATTTGATGGGTTGAAGAATATTATATTAAATAAGTTGCGTATGTTTTGGGAAAAGGAAAAGGAAAAGGTAAATCTAAATATATATATATATTCAGTATTTTGGAAAAGGAAAAGGAAAGGGAAAGAGAATTTAAAGAAGTATATATATATTTAAGCCAATCTTGGATTTCAGTGGGTTCAGATCTGCTATTTGCAAGCCGCCACCCAAGTGCTCTCTCTCCGTCAACTTCATCGGCATCATCCTTTTTCGTGGGTTATGCTGGGATTTCAAGATTTGGTTAGACAGGACGGTTTTGGTAAGTATTGTTGATTTTCTTTTAATTTCGTGAATACCCATTTGTATTGGTTTTAATTGTTTGTTACTCATTAGGTTTGGGTTTTAGATTCAAGCTTCGAAGGATTTTGAAATCGGAAGCAAGTTGTTAAAGTGGGTTAAAGGGTCCATTTCCGTTGGACCCATTGTTTGAAGTATGGAAGATGACAGTGACAGTTGCACTTTGGGTAAAAGATTTGGTCCGCTTGTTGATTTCTCTTGCGTACCTATTTTGTTGGTGTAGTCCGTGATACCCATGTGGTGGTTCTTATATCCGTTTTCGAAGGGGCTTTGGAGAAGGTCGAGATTGGAGGAGTTATTGGTTAGGAATACGAAATTGGGTGTTTTGGTTCGCGTTGGCTTTGGTCACTTTTGGGCATATCCTCAGGTAAGGGACTTACTACTGAGTCTATGCTGATGCCCATGGTTACTTATTGACTGGTTATTGTATAGACTAAATTATTGCATTGGTTGGTTATGATTATTATGTCCACTGGTATGATGGTTAATTAACTTATTACTATGGACTGGAAACTTTGGTTGATTATGATAGTGATGGTTGATTATGTTCGTGATGACTGCTATGTCACAGTGATTGTTATCCCGTACCCCTACTGACATGAACATTTGGGTACACTGACTATGATTATGATTATGATTATGACAGGGTATCCCTCGGGATCACCAACTATATTTATGTTTATGACTGTTACCTTCGGGATCACTGTGTGCCTCCCGGTTTGTTACTTATGCCTATGCCTATGCCTATGTTGGGTACACGGGTGCACATGATAAAAGGACAATAACCTTACCAAGTAGGCCCAGTAGTGGGTCACTTACTAAGTATTTTGTTTTTCAGGTAAAGAAAATGACACCTTGGCGAATGATGAAAGAAAACCTTGATCGTGCCATTGAGACTAGTCAGATGCTTCCGCATAAGAGATTTCATGTTTTCATCTTTAAGAATTTTGGTTATGTCATTTGGATTCAGAACTTTTTTTTTTTCTTTTCAAATTCTCACGGTCACATGATCTATGCGAGTTTTTTATTTTATTAAAATTGTACAAGGGGTACCCCAACCAAAGATTTTCAGTTATTTTAATTTTGCAAAAGATATTTATTTTAATTAAAAAGTTATTTTGATTTTTTTGTAAAATTATGAAAAGGAGTCATTTTAGATATATGCATGCATATAGTGACGACCTAGTTCAAGTCCTAGGAAGTCAGGTCATTACATAATTCGATCTTAATCCTAAACTAACTATAAACTCTTGTTTATTTGGGATTTGCCTTCAATCTTCATGGATGAGAGTGGCCCAAGTTCGCCGACTCAATAAGCCTACCATTTTAGGGATAAAACCAGGTAGATAGCTGGGGATATAGCCTTGCGAGATGGAATTCACTCCTACCTAATTCTAGGTTAGTAGAGAAGTTGTTCTCTTAAGTGCTGACTCCAGGTCTTGAACAAGGGGCCTCACCCTCTCATTGGCTTGAGAGGGACTTGGTTTGATGGTTGGACCACAATCCAATTGTTTAGAGGATCAGTGGGACTTAAGGAACGAGATGTAATTA
Organism: Citrullus colocynthis; assembly: GCA_031780015.1. Taxonomy (NCBI): domain Eukaryota; kingdom Viridiplantae; phylum Streptophyta; class Magnoliopsida; order Cucurbitales; family Cucurbitaceae; genus Citrullus; species Citrullus colocynthis. The sequence continues at coordinate 247,630 of QLSR01000260.1, forward strand.
CAAGGGTAAAACAGTAATTTTGACTCAGTTGTCATTACGAACAACTTGTGAAGGATTGACTTACTAATCACGGTTATATCAAGTGGATAGAAATATATCTACAATGAGGAGAGTGCATCTATTGGGCTATAGTGAAGTGTCCCAGTAGTTAAATAATGTTAATTAACTAGGTCAAAGAGTTCAGCGGGTTAATTTCGGATCATTGGAGCTCATGATCTGTAGGTTCATTAAGTCCCCTTGTTAGCTCATGGACTCAACCTTAGAACATTGTGATAAAAGAATTCGAAAATGTTCAAATTTCGTTTAAGGAGTAAATTTTACGATTGTTCGTTTTAATTATGAATTGAACGAAATTGGAGAGTTGGAAATATTTAAATATGATTTAAATATTAATTGAATGAATAGAGATTCATCAAATTGGAAATTATCGGGATAAGTGGAAAAATTATTAATTTAATATAATTAATTATTATTTAAATTAATTTTATATTAAATTAATTTATTTAGAATTAAATATTAAATTAATTTTAAAAAGAAATAGTAAATTGAAAATTCAATTTTGGATTTGGGAAATTCACAATTTGAATTTCTTGGAATTTTCCACTAATTGCATGGAAGTAGGAGGTGGAGTTTTTGAAGCTCTCTTAACCTTTTCTTCTTCCACCTTCTAATTAATTTCCTTAATCACCATAATTGGTGTTAATCTTTTGGTAAATAGGATTTCATGGATTCTTCTTTATATAGAAGAAAGGTAGATTGATCAAGGGTTGAGAATTTGGTGGAATTTTGTTGAAAATTCTCATTTACTCAAAACTCTCAAAAACTCTCTTTTCTTCACAAATTTGCTCCAAATTCATCACAATTTGGATCTCACAATTTGTTCTAAGACCAGAGAATAAAGAGGAAGATTCTTGTGATGGTCCACGATAGGGATATTCGTAGTTCAGTTCGGTTCGATATGGGGCAAAAACCAAACCGAACCGCAAAATTTAAAAACTTGCATATTTAAAATCGCACTGAACCACATGTTCGGTTTGATTTCGTGGTTTCATGTAACGACCCGACTTCCTAGGACTTGAACTAGGTCGTCACTATATGCATGCATATATTTAAAACGACTCATTTTCATAATTTTACAAAAAAAAAAAATCAAAATAACTTTTTGATTAAAATAAATATCTTTTGCAAAATTCAAATAACTGAAAATTTTTTATCAGGTACCCCTTGTACAATTTTAATAAAATAGGAAACTCGCATAAATCATATGACCATGAAAATTTTAAAAGAAACAAAAAAAAAAAAATCAAAATAACTTTTTAATTAAAATAAATATCTTTTGCAAAATTCAAATAACTGAAAATTTTTTATCAGGTACCCCTAGTACAATTTTAATAAAATAGGAAACTCGCATAAATCATATAACCATGAAAATTTTAAAAGAAACAAAAAAAAAAAAAAAGAACAAAAAAATTTTAAAAAAAACAAAAAAAAAAAAAAAAAAGTTCTAAATCCAAATGACATGACCAAAATTCTTAAAGATGAAAACATGAAATCTCTTGTGCGGAAGCATCTGACTAGTCCCAATGGCAAGATCAAGGTTTTCTTTCATCGTTCGCCGAGGTTTCCTTTCCTTTACCTGAAGAACATAACATAAAATGAAAAAAATGAGTACAAAATACTCAGTAAGTGACCCACTACTAGCCCTACTAGGTGAGGTTGTTATCCTTTTATCATGTGCACCCGTGTACCCAACATAAGCATAGGCATAGGCATAAGTAGCGAATCCGAAGGCACGCAGGGATCCCGAAAGTCATAGTCATAAACATAAACATAGGTGGTGATCCCTAGGGACACCTATCATAATCATAATCAGTGTACCCAAAGGTTCACGTCAATAAGGTACAGGGCATGATAAATAGGATAACAATCACCGACATAGCAGTCATCACAAACATAATCAACCAACCAGAGTTTCCAGTCCAAGTTAATTAACCATCATACCAGTGAACACAATAATCATAACTAGCCAATGCAATAATCCAGTCCATACAATAACCATAATTCAGTTAATAAGTAACCATGAGCATCAGCATAGACTTAGTACTAAGTCCCTTACCTGAGAATACGCCTAAAAACGACCAAAGTCAAAGCCAACTAAAACACCCAATTCCAGATTTCCAACCACTAGCTCCTCTAACCTCGACCTTCTCCAAAGCCCTCTCGAAAACGGATCTAAGACCCAACATAAGGGTGACCAAATCTCTTACCCAAAGTGTAATGGTCGCAGTCATCTTCCATACTTCAAACAATGGGTCCAACCAAAATGGACCTTTTAACCTGCTTGGGCAACTTGTTTCCGGTTTCAAAATCCTTCGAAGCTTCAATCTAAAACCTAAATCCAATTGGTAACAAGAATTAAAACAAACACCAATGGGTATTCACGAAATTAGAAGAAAATCAACGATACTTACCAAAACCGTCGTGGTCTAACCAAATCTTGAAATCCAGCATATCCCACGAAAAGGGATGATGCCGGCGAAGCTGAACGGAGAGAGCAGTTGGGCAGTGGTTTGCATATCAAAATCCAATGGAATCTTGAATCCAAGATTGACTTAAATATACATATATATACTTCCTTAAATCTCTTTCCTTCTCATTTTCCAAAACCGTAAATATATATATATATTTAAATTTTCCTTTTCCTTTTCCTTTTCCCAAAACATATGCAACTTATTTAGTTTAATATTCCTCAACCTATCAAATCAAATCTTTTCCAATCACCACCTAATGATTTATTTAACCAAAATATCTCCTAACATATCAATTCCTCAACTTAAATTCAATTTCAACTTATCCTCATATTTTCTTAAATTAATTGAGTTCTTAAATCTCACCCAATTTCAAATCTTCATGTTAAATCCAACTTTTAAATCTCCCCCAAATAAATTTAATTTTCCACTAATTGAATCAAATCCAAATCTTTTATCACGATTACGTTAAATTGAATTATTTTCTCAACATAATCCAATTAAAGCTTCAAAATTCAAACAACTAACCAAATAATTCAAGATAATTACTTTTTTTTAAAAAAAAAACAAATTACTTGAAAATTTGGGATATCACATTTCACCTCTTTTTTCTTACTTTTTAATTTTTTCTCCTCTATTTCGTATTTCCCGTACTTTGAAATTCTCGATATATAACTAATTATATATCCATGGAAGATTATTTAGAAAAAGTATTCATATGAATCAAATCCAAGCAACTAAACAAAAATAATGGTTGACTATTTCAAGCAACTAAACAGAAACAATGGTTGACTATTTCAAGCTATTTCAAGCAACTAAACATAATTAAATCCGAACAAATCTAACTCCATTTTGTTTTAAACTACTACTGATACTGCCAGTTCAACAACAACAAAAACATAAATTAAAAGTCCAAACATAAAAGTTCTTGTTCTATAAACAATATACAATAACATAAAAGTTCAAAGTCCAATCCAAACCATCACTTTGAAAAGTACTACAAACTTCAAGCCACCTTCTCTTTCTTGTTTTTTTCCTTTTTTTTTTTTCCTCTAAACATGCTCTAAAGTCTAAAAAAAAAGTGAAATTGTTAACATAATAATTATATAAATAGTATATTTGAATTTTGAAATCTAAAAAAATGTTTGAAAGAAACTAATAACCTTCTTCAACAATTACAATATCCTTCAAGTAGTTGTGAAGATCAATGCTAATTGCTTTGGACGTAACCAATTTTGTGCACATACAAGTACCTCAATTGCGATTGGAGCTAACGTAGAACGAAAAGGATCAATTACTCTCTCACTAGTACTGAATGCAAACTCAAAAGCAATTGTGGATATTATAATTGCTAAAAGATCTCATGCAATATTGCTAAGAACCTTATATCTAGAAGAATTTCCTTTTCACCAATCTAAGATATCAAAACTCTCCTCATGTTTAATACGAGGCTCTAATAAGTAAATATCAACTTCTGTATCCACACTATGGGCATCCTCATCCTCCATATCTTCAAAATCCAAACGAAAAACCTCTGAAGCAATGCTAATAGTAGTAGTGGTAATAGATGTATTCATAGAGCTACTATTAGTACAACTTGAAGATTGACTCATATTTGCATATTTCTTTAACTTGTGAGCTGATGAACTTGAAGTTGAACCATTATTGATAACTAACAACTATGTTCATTAAACAATTTTCTCAAAACATCCTCCACCTTATTTCCTATTTCTTTTGCCGCATCCATATCAAATAACTGATTCAGACAATATATAAGAGATTTCATCTTGTAACAAGGGTCCAAAACGAAAGCAACATACAAGAAGAAATTTGTTTTCTCATTTTCCCCCCAATACTTATCATTTCTCTTGCATTTTCGTTGCCATTTCACGCAATGACAAATTTTTAGAACCAGTTACACTTTGAATGTTTTCTTATGCAATTCATACTAATCTTATGGAATACCGTATTGGAAAATATTCTAGCAATTTCTCAATCTTGTGTGATTGGTTTACCCTTCTCATTCATGTACACTGTGTCATAGTCTTCCAGCCTCTCAAATGCTTTTCAAACTTTTCTGCTGCATCAAGCATCAAGTATGTAGAATTCCATCTAGTTTGAACGTCAAGACACAACATGCTCTTACTAGATATGTTCTCCTCTTTGATGCACTTCTTAAATTTAGCAAGTATAGTAGGAGATGATCTAACAAACCTCATGACATTTCGAATTCGAATCAATGAATCATTCACATCTTTCAGGCCATCACAGACTATTAAATTCAATACATGTGCACAACATCTAACATGCAAGAAATCACCATTCAACACCAACTCATGTTTAAAACGCTTCTTTAGATAAGCAATGGTGATATCATTTGATGAAGCATTATCAACAGTTAGTGTCAAAACCCTTTCAATACCCCATTATTTCAAACATTTCTCAACCTCTTTTCCTATTGTCTCTCCTCTATGGTTTTCAATATGAGAGAAATTAATAATTCTCTTATGTAGCTTCCAATCTCTATCAATAAAGTGTGCAGTCAAAACCATGTAATTAATATTTTGAATCAATGTCCAAGTATTAGTTGTAAACGACACTCTATATCTTTCATCCACAAAAATATCTTTCAACTATTCTTTTAAGTTACCATATATTCCCAAAATATCCCTAGCAATTGTAGTTCAAGAAGGAATAACAAAATTTGGTTTTACTAACATTAAAGTCCCTTCCACAAACTTCTTAAATCTCTCATTCTCCACAAATTTAAATGACAACTCATCAATTGTGATCATCTCAGCAATTAGTCTTCGAGCATTCTCAGTAGTAAACATCTTATACTTAACCGATGTTGTATTACCATCCCCAGCACCCTTTTTATTCTTAAATACTAACTTAGTTTGAGTTATATCCAACTTAGAGATTTTCATCTAATAAGGATTTTTTTTACAGTAATGTTCAAGATGCATTCTCATAGTTGAATTTCTATTCCTTCTTGGATGACATGCATATACCATATCACAATAATTACATTTGACATGCGGATCATCATCACTATATTCAAAGCATTTAGTAAAGTGATTCCATACCATAGACGTGTTTTTCCTTTTTTTTCGAACTTGTGCTTGGAGTATTGATGGAGACATCTCAACAACATCATCATTTTCGTTCACACTAGAACAATTGTTGTTCTTGTTGTTGCTATTACTATTTTCATTGGTCAAGCTCATGCTCATAGACATTTTGCTACCGCCTACAATATAAAAAAATAACTACTAACTATAAGTAACATTGATAGTTCAAATCATAAATTGATGTTCAAATCATAACTATTAACTATAATTTTGCTATAGCATACAAATACATATACAATACATAACAGTAATGGTGATGGGAGTAAGGAGTTCGATTTTGAACTGAACGGTGTATGGGAGTCAGGAATCTAGAATTCGATTGGCAGCTCAGATCTGGAAATCAAATGCTTGTTTGAATCTGGAAGTCAAAGTGTTGAATGACGGCCGATAGCAGAACGACGAGGAAACGACGGCTTAGATCCAGATTCGTAAGTTGAACAGTTGAACAACGTGTCGGCGACTCTACGACTGCGAGGTTGTTGTGGACTGTGGTGTTGCTATCGTGTCGTCTACTACGTGTTGCTTGCGGTCGGAGGCTCGTCGTGGTTGGGAGTTGAACGACGTTGGAAACTTGGGAGTCAGGCATGCAGTTGTAAGTGTAAGGTAGAGGACTTAGAATGGAAGTCAAAAGTGGATGGAAATGCCGAAATGAAACCCTAAAATAGTAAAACTTAAAAGTAGAGTAAAGAAGAAAAGTTAAGATAAAAGGAAAAAAAATATTATTTTTTAAAAATAAAGCGGTTCGGTTCTGTTTTGGGTTCGGTTTCAAGGCTGAAACCAAATCGAACTGCATAAAATTGGTTTAGGGATTATATGTAACTGAATTGAACTGCATGCAAGCGGTATCGATTTGGTTTTGAAAGCAGTTTGGTTGATCACCCTTGGTCCACGAAATATTCGTGATCAAAATCTTGAAGGAGTTGAATTCAATTTTGAGCTACAACAAGCAAGTAACAAAACTTCTGTTTTGCGATTTTAAAAGTCATGTTTAATCCTTAAGATTGGTGTAGTTAGAGTGGTTTAAAAGTCATGTTTAATCTTCCAACCAGAGTGTTTAAAAGACTCACCCCTCCTCTTTCTTTCCAAAACTTTCTTTTCAGGTAAAAAATAAAGTAACCTAAGTTGGCGGCGGATTCGAATTGGTGTGCCATGGAAGATGTCCAGTTTGCGTCTAGAATTTAATGGATTTGTTTCCGCATTTAAATCAAGTTTATCTTTCCTGATAAGAAGTTTCATAAGGTTTATTTTTTCCATTTTGCTACCAAGGTGTTTGGAGGTTGTTTTTCTTTGGGATCCCTAAAATTAAAGGTTGGTTAGGATTTTAAATGAGTTTTTGATAATAGGGAGCGAGTTATTGGGTGTGAGGTGAGATCTGGAATTGAGGGCAGGAGGGGAGGGCGAAGGTGGACGGTTGCGGCGCCTGAGTTGAGCCAGGTCGTCATATTCAATATGTGTATGCAATTTCTTTTGAGCAACTCCCTTTCTTCTCCTCCACCCAGATTCCTACTTGTTTTTCAATAGAACCGCCATTTCCACACATGGTGCAGCTTCTCTACTCAATGACCCTCTGCTTCTGCGTTAGAGCTTCAAAGGCCATTGCTACCACCGCTGCTACATACCCCTTCTCTTCCAAGGTACGCCTTCTCCTTCCCTTCTCTTCATTCCTCCATTCCTGCACTCTAAACAACTTCCTACCAACCTTATCAGAAACCCATTATAGAGACCTTATCTTTGATACGATTGAAGAAAAGCCTTGGGCCTTTTGCAACAACAATTGGGTCTCCGATCAATTTGATGCTGTGATTATCGACCCCCATTTGTTTATTCGAGTTCTTGATTCCATTCGAATCAGGCCTAGAGTTGCGTTGCGTTTCTTCCGATGGGTCATGGGTCAGCCTGATTTTAAGGGGTCAGAATTTGTGTTCTGTGCTATTCTTGATATTCTTGCACAGAATAATTTGATGAGTTCTGCGTATTGGGTGATGGAGAGGGTGGTTAGCATTGAAATGCACGAAGTTGTCGATCTTTTAATTGCTGGGCATATGTCTTTAGAGGCTTCAATTAAGCTTCTTGATATTCTATTTTTGATATACACGAAGAAATCAATGGTTGATGAATGCTTGTTGATTTTTGATAAAATGATTCGGAATGGTTTACTACCTGATGTCAAGAACTGCAATAGGATTCTGAGGGTTCTGAGGGATGAGAATCTCGTGAGCAAAGCTAAAACTGTCTATAAGATGATGGAACAGTTTGGGATTAAGCCAACTATTGTCACCTATAACACTATGCTGGATTCCTATTGCAAGGAGGGGAAAGTACATCAAGCTTTAGAGCTTCTTTTGGTGATGCAAAAAAGAGGGTGTTTCCCAAATGATGTAACATACAATGTATTGGTCAATGGGTTGTCGAAGAAAGGAGAGCTTGAACAAGCAAAGGAACTCATTGAGGAGATGTTGAATTCTGGGCTCAATGTTTCAGCATACACATATAATCCTTTGATCCATGGTTTTTGCAAGAAAGGATTGTTTGTTGAAGCATTTGATCTTGTGGAAGAAATGATGAATAGAAGAGCTTTCCCTACTTTGTCAACTTATAATACTCTGATGTACGGCCTCTGCAAGTGGGGACAAGTGACTGATGCTAAACTGCGGTTTTCCGATATGTTGAAAAGCAATTTTACGCCTGACATAGTTTCATTCAATATCCTACTGTATGGTTACTGTAGGACTGGGTATATAAGTGAGGCTTTTCTATTGTTTGATGAATTGAAATGCAAAGATCTCGTTCCTACTGTGGTAACATATAATACACTTATGTATGGTCTTTGCAGGTTGGGTTACTTGGATGTTGCTTTGCGGTTGAAAGAGGAAATGACTGATCAAGGGTTATTCCCTGACATCTTTACATATACTATACTGGTTAATGGTTCTTTTAAGTTGGGGAATTTATCAATGGCCAGAGAGTTTTTTAATGAGATGTTGTGCAAAGGGTTGAAGCCTGATCGTTTTGCTTACATTACTCGAATAGCAGGAGAAATGAAGATGGGTGATACATCTGTAGCGTATAGCATGCGAGAAGAAATGTTGGCGAAGGGTTTTCCTCCAGATGCCGTCACATACAATGTTTTTGTGCATGGACTTTGCCAACAGGGAAATTTTGAAGAAGCATGTGATCTGTTAGAGAACATGGTTCATGATGGTCTTGTTCCGGATCATGTCACGTATACTAGTATCATTAATGGTTTCATGAAAAATGGGCACTTGAGGAAGGCTAGAGAGGTTTTCAATGAAATGCTCAGCAAGGGTGTAGCCCCTTCTGTAGTAACATATACAGTTCTCATTCATGCACATGCAGCTAAGGGAATGCTGGATTTAGCATTTATGTACTTCTCGAAAATGCTGGAGAAGGGTGTTCCAGCGAATGTGATTACATACAATGCAATAATTAATGGTCTTTGCAAGGTGAGGAGAATGGACGAGGCATATAAATATTTTGATGAGATGGAAGAAAAAGGAATTCGTCCAAATAAGTTCAGTTATACCATATTAATAAATGAGAATTGTAATATGGATTATTGGGAAGAAGCTCTAAGATTGTACAAAGAAATGCTAGATAGAGAAGTTCAGCCTGATTCTTTTACACATAGCGTGCTTCTAAAGAATCTACATATGGATTATAAAGTCCATGCAGTACAGTGTGTAGAGAGTTTGACTCGAAATGTTGAAGATAATGTTAATGCTAGGTGACGATAAAGGAAATATGATGGATTCCAGAATTCTCAAGTTAGAGATTGATGTATCTAGCGTATATTTATCCTATCAACTGATGGTTAACCTCTCAGAATTTCATTGAAGCAATTAACCTCAAACAATTCATTGAGTAAGAATTTCCTCTTTCAGTTCTTGTATCTTCACGATATTCAATCGACATATTTTTTGTAAATTATTGTTAGTAATCAATATCATCTGTTTTACAGGACATAAATGCTAAGTGGTGGTTTGGAAGCTTTCTGGACTGAGGATGCATTTCATAATTCCTTTGTTGGTCCACTACTTTCTGCAAAAGAGTTGAAGCTGAAATCAGTTTCTGTTGGACAAAGATGTTGATCGTCCCACAAGATATTTTGTATAGAGCACATCACTGCATCAGGTGTACATTTGATTCCAAACTGTAAATTTTTTGGGAGCGTTATACTAAATTTTTTTTAAGTACTTTGGAGGGGAGGGGAGGGGAGGGGAGGCCATCAACTTGTATCTTCTTGTGTAAGTTAAAAGTTATCATTAACATGAGGTTATAATCCGCATCGTATGATTAATTTAGTTGGTGATAAATAAAAAAGGAACTATTCTTTGTCCTTAATGTTTAGTAATGGTTTATGTAGGCCTCATTTAATTACCACTTCATTTTTAGTATATATATATATATATAAATAAATAAAATATGTTTGTTCACTCTGAATATGCACTACAAGAAATATAACTTTTTATAGCTTTTTATCATAGCATTTCATAAAATATGCTATAAAAAATTGGGAAAAAAAGCTGAAGGTTGGCTTTTTCAAAAAAAATCCGTGCGCGCTTATGTTTTTTTTTCTTTTCCCGCTTACATATTTTCCCCCCTTTTCTTCTCCGCACATTCCCTCATTGCCAACACCTCTCTCCACATCTCTACACCTCTTTTTCTACCTCTTCCAATCTAAAGAACGATTCTTCTTCTCAAACCACTGGCATCGGCATCAAGGCCGCCACCACCATCGACATTAACATCGAGTGGACCAGACAGTGCCCTACACTCAATTGGACCAGAGTGAAAGACCCCACCTTGCTCCAAAGGCTCAGACTCTAGGCACGGGCACCATCTGAAGCGGAGGAGCATTCATTACATGAGTACTTTCAAAGTCATTCAAAATACTCCCTCGGACCCCACAACCACCACCAGAAGCACTCAGCGCAGGGTCAATGGCATCGTTGTAAGCTTCGTTGAGCATAAGGACAAATTTGGAAATAGAACTATTTTTTGCCTTTATAATCTTTTGTCTTCTCTTTCCTCTCTTATCACCTGCTCTGGTTTTTTCCCATATAACAATGCTGCAGCACCAAAATTCCAATTCCACTCGAAATTAAGAAGAATCACCCATCTCCATTGCAGTATTGCAGCAAAATTTCCCCTCGATATGGGGATTTCGATCAATGTTGCTGGTTCGACGATTCCACCATCCTCGACAATGACATCGATTACTTCGTCAAAACCTTGGCTGGAGTCACAGCCAAAGGTTTTTGAAGCGATTTAAGTGGCTCTATCATTATGCATTACACTTCCAAATGGCTTCCAGATCTCTTCGATGAAAGGTACATTTCCTTCTTTTTTTTTTACACAATTTCAAAATCTCCTTTGTTCGAAGCAACCTGTCTAATTTCTTAATTAGAAATTTCATTGCAGGTTGCATGGCTTATTCAAGAAATTATGAGGGTTTGCCTCCTATATTAAGACTACTAGGGAACACTGGGCAAATTTTTAAAAAAGAAAGAACCCATTCAATGGCTTCACTCCCTCTGTGAATATATTATGGATAAAGTGGTGAAGGCCGTTGGTTTTTTTTTAGTTTTTTTTTTTTTGGATTCTTTTTAGTTTCCATGTAATAACTTATTCACTCATGTGTTTCTTAAGTTAAAGTGGAATTTGAGATGTTTAGTGGAATTCTATAGTGGTATTTTATCATAATTAGTCTATCATTTTTCCTTTTTTGGCATAGCCTTCTATCAGTAGCTTTCAGCAGTGGTTGTTTATCATTGTTACTATTTAAATTAATTGGTTCAAACCCATCAAGTTTTCTCTTAACCAAGCTTTAGCTTTTACAAACCACTGTGTGTTCTTCCTCTACATTTTGATATCTTTCTGTTTGTAGTCATTGCCATAATGATTGGTTTCTGTTCATCTATTATCCTTGATCTCTCTTTGTTTGATTGTCTGCTACTTTTTTCATTGTTTAGTTCAAATTAATTTGAAAAATTTCATTGGAGTATGCAATGAAAAATTTGAAGCCCTAAACCCTTTGCTAAAGGTGATGACCCAGTTAACTTTTGCTACTTGTTCTGAACAACTCTTTTTATGCTTTCTTTGGGATAAAAAATCTCAGGTATTGGGTAGTTTTAATCGATTATTAGAAAATCTAGAATTGTAGACTTTGGTGATGTTTGACATTTTCCCTTTATCTATTGATAATCAAATAGGATCTGTTCTATAGGTTGTACAACTGTGTTGAGTTCTAAAAAATTGATAATCAAATAGGAAGGTCACATTTTGTTTACTTTCAGGACATTAAGATTTAAGGTTTAAGTCTTTCTTTTGAGCTTCTTTACAGAGTGGCATGCATGCCAAGGCATGGGGCTTCACTTATAACAATGGTCATGAATTGTTATTCTTTTTCTCACTTTTGATTGCTTGTCCTCTCTATAAATACTGTGCAGGATGTGATAATGCTAATGCTAAAGTTTGGCCTGAGAGGAAACGGAAGTAAAATCAACCAAATCAAAGTAAGTTGTTCCCTTAGATTGAGTAACACTAATTTAGAGTATGCTACTGCTGAAGTTGATCAAATTCCATGTTTTGGAAACTAGCAAACCATGCCAAGTTAAACACCCAGGCACCTAAACATTTGTTTGAGCTTGAAAAAATGTTACTCATGGTGGTAGCATGTTTTAATTGGTCTGTAGTTTCTTGTCCTAAGAACATGTGTATTGTCATTACACTTTAAAAGTTACTGAACTTTCTAATTGTCTATCATGAAGTAATTTTCCTTTCTCCCTTGTGCTAAAGTTGTTTCTTGCTATAAAATTTAATATGTCAACAGGTTCTATTGTATTGGATGGAGTTGACATAACTCGATATCTTATATTCGAGGATACCGAGGTTTTTCACTTGACTCGAGACATATTTTGAACTTTCTCATATTTTGATCTCAAGGTTTCCATCTATGAAGGCAGGTGCAAAAAGCTATTGAATTTGAGTTTTCCGTAGGAAATTGCTCTTTCATCTAAACATGGTTCCTTTATTAACTTAAGATTCGAGATATATATGTTTGTTGTTCCTTGTTTGTGTAAGTTAACTATGACATTTTTCTTCATCGGGTGCTGAGAAAATTAGTTAATCTTATTACATATGTTAATAACAGTCATCATATCTCTTTTTTGCAGATGGCTTCTATTGGTAAGTTGTCTCTACAAAGTGAGATTACTTTTGAATATTCAAAGTAGTAAAAATTATAATTGAGTTCTTCAATTATGCTAATTGGCGTCCTTCCTTCCAGAGTAGAGTTAGTGTTTCCAATATATATCATCAATTAACCAAGCTAAATTTGTTTGAAAATGGTGGCTAGGTAAACTTCACGTTTCATGAACCTAAGCTTGGGGTTAATTATCATTGTGAAATTGATATATTTTGACATGCCTGAGATATTTGTGAAATGATTTTAACCATTGGCCTATTTTTTGTTGCTTTGAGTTAAATAATCAACATTGACTTTTCGTTTTGACCATTGTGCCTATTTTCTTTTGCTTCTTCAAATACTACCACGATAGAAAAAAATGCAAGCTCATTTTCTCAAGAACTAGTATGCAAGATTTGATTATAACAACAAAATGGTATAGATTTCACTTCATTTATGATTTTTAGTTTCAAATTCAAACTCTTATTGGATTTTGGATCATGGCCTGCAGAAAGCTTAATCGACATGGTGATTTTAAGGTTTTAGGAGATTTTAAGTTGAACTATTTTCTTATGTGCATTCTAGAAATGTTTCATCAGAATCAATTCCATACTTCCAATGAGTGTTTGATCTTTAAGTAGCTAACTTTTTGTACTTGCAAGTTTTAGATGAGTTTAGTTTCGATTCTTCTTGTCGTTAGAAAAGGTTTTGTTCATCAACTTACAAGTTTTATACATCATGGCCTATTTCCATCGTAATTACAAAACACGAGAATGTTTTGAGAGCATGTTCAACCAAAAGATGTGGAAAATTGGTAAATTCCAAGATTACTTAAACACCTAGATTGAGTAAGCTATGTACTTTGTTTCCTTTGATGCAATTTTATGTATTACCTAACTCCCTATCTAATTTAGGGAGGATAATATGATGCTTTCTTATTTGATTATTGCATTTTTGAAGCTTTTGTTTGGAGATACTGTTGTCGCCCTTTGCAGGCATGTTCGCCTTCAGTGTTTTGATTGTTCCTCAGGAAAATGATGTGAAGAGGTCCTTGAATGCATTTCCAAAATCACCTTTTGGCTGCGGCTAAGGTAATGGATGTTGGTTCATTACTACAATAATATAAATATCACCAATGGTTTTATATCTGAAAAGAAAATGGTTTGATTTGGCATAAATTCAAAGTACAATCCATTTTTACTCTTTCTTTCGGTTTGTATTATTCCTCTCGTAGACTAATAGCTCTTATTTCATGTTACTATTATAAGAAAATTGTAATTTTCCATATTCAAGTTTTGAGGAATTGGATTAGTTGTCCCAAGAACTCCATCTTGCCATGAGTTCTTCCTCTGGTTAATCTCATTATTTCTGATACAACAATTACAAATTATAAGACCAAATTATTGAACACTCACAACTACACTTAGAAAAAGTAAATCCCAAAGCAATCTATGTCTAAAGAAATGTTGGGATTGAACAGTTTATAAAGGCAATAGAGAGCTGGACCAACATAAAGGTATACAAGTCCTAGGTTGAGTTGAAGAAAACTTGATCAAATTGATGTCCGTTGATGATGTTCTTATGAATTTGGTGGCAAGGTAGGAAAGGTTTGGCAAGCATGAAGGTCACGTTGAAGTAGTTACGTAAGTCCTAAGTTGAGTTCAAGAAAGCAGTCACGTTGAAGCACAATGATGTTTTTGGTTACTTATAGAGTGAGCAAAAGTTGAGGGATTTCTGTGTACTTTTTTTTTTGTACACATTAAGTAGTGAACTTATTTGGTGAAACAGGATGAACATATTGTTTCATTGTATAAGTTAGCTTTGTGTTGTTGGATGGATGATATGGATAAATATTGGTAGTTTGGAAAACTTATTCTGGATTTTAAAGGATGTTCTCTTTTATCAAGGTGTTGCTTGGATTTGTTATTAGCTTCTACTAGACATGTTTAGTACTTTTGTTGTGCATTTTAGAGACGTGTAACAGATTATACCATTAGCTTATTACTTTTGTTGTGCATCTTAGTTACTTATTTACCATCTAATTGGGATATGCAGGAAAACTTTTTTGGATACTGATAGGAAAAATGGGTTTTGCAATCTATACAAATAGGTGTGTTTTCTTCATTAATTCTTGTTATGATATGCTATATTATACCATTAGCTTGTCTTTCAAAGTTACAATTAGGCATTTTTTTAATCCACATTTCTAGTTTATTTTTATATTTTAATTAAACAATGAGAACTGTAATTGTATTTGATTTTTGATTGGAGATTAACATGATTAATTAGTAGCCTTCTTGTTTCAAACATGTTTGTTGGATTTGGAGACCGTTTTGCATGAAAAAATGGTGTTAGATTACTAATTCGAATTGCTATGTGGTTATCCTGCCATCATGGTAGCCACTTCATATATATGTTGTTTTGTAGCTATCTTGCAATTATGATAGCCACTTCTAAATTGTTTTAAATTACTTTTTGGTCTTGAAAGGCACTTAACGCACCTTTAAGATATATTCATAGTTTCAAGAGGTGAGTTACACATCTTAAGTAACAGTGGAAATTTAGTTTTGAGAGTCAAAAGTAATAGTTGCACTTTTTTTTGAACTTTTTAGGTGGTTCGGAGAGTAAAAAAGATACTTAGGCATTTTTAAGACGGTTTTGAATGTCAAAGTAATACTTTAAGCAATTTTTAGATTGTTTTGAAAATCAAAGCGTTACTTTGGAACTTTTATGTCCACATAATTTAGGTTGTTTTGAGAGTCAAAGTGACACAAGTACTTTTTAGGCGGTTTTGAGAGTTAAAGTGTGACTTAGGCACTTTCTAGAGACATTTCACGTGGTTTTGATAGTCAAAATGACATGTAGACCCTTTTTTGGAGATTGAGAGTGAAAGTTTCACTTAGACACTTTTTAGGTGGTTGAGACTTCAAGCTAAGTTTATTTGTTTTGTTTTACATTTTTTTTTAGAAAACTTCTAGCATATTTGATAAAAGAGTTTGAGGTGAATTTGATAGTAAATATATGTTTCTTTTGCAGCACTTAGTAGATTGGTCAGATAGTTGGGTGGGATGTGAAGATTAAATATTGTATCACATTAAAAAAGTGAAGACTAAAAGATACATACGTATCTTAGAAATTAGAAAGCCAAGGTCACCTTTTTTTTTTTTTTTTCTTATATATATATTTTATTTACTATCGTGTAATTTGAATAACATGGTGACCCCACCCCAAAAAATATGGTTGTTTATGCATGTGAAGTGTTGTAGTGATTGAAGCATCACATTAAGATCAATATATAAGTTTAGACTCTTGAAAATTTATTTTGATGTTTGTATGATTGAAGTTGATTTTGGGAAAATTGTTGTTTCTAACCTAGGCTAGAAAGTTTTTGGAGGCCAAATCTAACATCTTTTTGAAAAACTTCTTTTTCTTACATCTTTTTCAGTTTTTCAGCCTTTTAGTGGACTCCACAATGTGAAATGGCGTTTTTGTCCTCACTAATTTCAAGTAAGTATGTGTCCTAATGCATGTTGTTGTCTTCCTTTTCGATTAGAAATTACCAGGAAAGGGGGGAAATTGGAAAATAAGCTCAACGTTTGACTTCTGGAAATCATCGCTCTCCTTCCTCTAAAACTTCCTCTGACCAAATCATCCCCTCCGTCCCTTCCTCTCTGTCAAATCCATTCTGAAAAAGAACCACAATTTTTGCTAAGTAATGGACCTCAAATGAATAAATTTGTTATTTTTTTGAAAAAATTGGACACTTAAGACTTTCAAAATGAAAAGAATGGTGGGTTTGAATTTTGCAGGTAGATGCGAGAACTTACCAAGAAGGAAATGCATTTTGTGACTTTTCCCGTAAAGTGTTGATTAGAACTTTATGGGAAAAGTCATAGAGAGCTAATTCATGGTAAGTTCAAATTTATCGGGAAGGAATTAGCTATCTGTCACTTTTCTCGTTAATTTCTGATTAGCATTTTACGGGAAAAGTGATAAAGAGCTAATCCCTTCCCGATAAGTTTGGACATATTAGGAAGAAGTCCTCTGTCACTTTTCCTGTAAAGTTCTAATCAGAATTTTACCAAAAAAGTCACAGAGGGTTAATTCCTTTACTTTTTTATAAGTTCAAAAAAGACAGAGAGCTACTTTAGGGTTTTTTTTTTTTTTTCTCGTAGATATCATATCTAATTTGTCATTTTGTTTATGTGTAGGTAATGAAGCCTAGAATTTTACCCCAGGAGTACTTTTAAGGCACAGTTGACATCATATTGCCATCTAACCAAAACCCGAGGGATGGTGCGTAGGAAGTTAAGTAGGGTCTAACTAAATCGTAATGATAGAATAAGCAACTAAATAAATAACCACATTGATTAATCAATAGAACAAACGTTAGAAATTAAACAATCAAATAAGGAGTTAAAATAGTTCCATACATATATACAAAAGTTTATATCTATTAATGAATTAAGCAGTCTGCAACAGTTGTCAGCAAGTTTTCTGATTATGGCCACTCTGCCCACATCTCTTACATTTATGGACTTGACGAACCTCATCGGCGAATGACATCCTGATTTCTTACTGTCGACCAACTTGAGAAGCCCTCGTTGGTGTCATGCTTACATTCAACTGTTAGTAGGGACTTTGTGGATTTGTCAACAATAGTTTCAAAATTTTGACAGATGGCGAAGATTGGCAATGCGCATGTAACTGCTTCCTTTGAAAGGTATATTTGTCCAAGCTCAATATCAATAGCATCCTTACCGAACACCTGATGGGACGTCATAATCTCCATCTCAATGTAAGACATTTTAGGTTGTGTAGAACTAGTGCCACAAATTGGTGCTACAACAACAAAACCCCTATGATCATCCCCCTCCTCAATTTCATTTCCACCCTCTTCAACATTATCTTCATCACCGGCTTCAATCAATTCATTAGACTCATCTTCTAATTTGTCATCTTCGTCATATTCGTAGTCTCCATCCTGATATCCATCTTCCTATCCATTTTCATTATCATCTGGAAACTCATCTCCAACAAGTCTCCTTTCTAGACCAATATTTTCTTCTATTGCACCATATATTGAAGAGGAAGGAACTCATTATTCAAAATTGTATGTATCAAGGTAGAAACTGGAATTGGCTAGGTCATATGAGGCTACGTCATTGCTTAAGGGGGTTAATGGTGGTATATAACCCAAAAAATCATCTTGTAATGGATAATTTTCTTCAACAGAGGGTGGTATGGGGTAATGGATTCTTGTGCTTGGTTGTATGGGAAACTTAGTTGGTATGAGGAATTAGGGCACTTCTCAACCCTGTTTAGCTTGTACAACTCTAACATAAATTCATCATATCCAATATCACATCTTACTTCTAGACCCCCTAGATTACCTCCTAAGTAATCTCGTTCATCCTCCTTCCAAATACCACCATAAAAAACGAATATGCAAGGCATCCTACAAGTATATAACAGAACAGTCATATATAGTAGTAGGAAGGAAAAGAAAGAAGAAAAAAAATAAGGGAAAAAAATTAATTCTGTCAAATTGTCAACTTTACAGGAAATTTGATAGAATCAATTTATTTTTTTTTT
>QLSR01000260.1:268041-279195 GCA_031780015.1 Citrullus colocynthis
TTTTTTAGGAAAACAACAATTATCCTTCAACTTATGAGGTTCTTTTCTGTAAAGTTGACTACAAAATATTATTTTTCCAAGAATTCCAATAAATCTAAACATTTTTCGTAAAGAATATTTCCCCCCACACAAAATAAAGCAACTGTTTTTTCAACTTTCAACAACATAAAACACGTGAATAAAAGAGAAAAACGCTAAAACAACATTTATACCTTTTTGTACTAGTGGAAACGCTGCAAAAGAAAAGAAGTTTATGAAAATGGAACCAGTAGATTCTCTCTAGACAAGGTGAAAATAGGACCCTCGTGCCTTTTTGGTGAAATCAAAGTGGAAACATGGAGTATAATTTAGGCAAACTGAAATTAAGAAGTTAAAAATTTTTGTTAGGTAAGTTAAGTACAGTAAAATTTAAGGCAATTGAATGAGGAATTAGTGAGGACAAAAATACTATTTCACATTATGGAGCCCTCCACTAAAAAGTTGAAAAAGTGAAAAAGAGATTAGAAAAAGAAGTTAGAAAAAAAAGTTTTTAAAAAAGAGGTTAGATTTATCCTTCAAAAACTTTTTTAGGTTAGAAATAACAATTTTCAGTTAATTTTACAATTATATTTATAAAAATTTATTACGCATATGAAATGCTATATAATGATATATGACTTGATTACTATTAGTTATCACGACCGTGTTAAAAATGATGTTTTTATAGCATTTTTTACTATTACAAAAATGCTATTAAATGTCAATCATACCATTTTTTTTACTATATATTAAAAATAAATCATAACATTTTTGTAATGCAATAAAATGATTTCATTAACATTAAAATTTTACCATTAAAATTAGGTTTTTATAACTTTTTTATAATATTGAAAAAAACGCTATACAAAGTTAAGAGACTTTCAATAACCTTGGCTATGATAGCATGTCTAAAAATTCTACAGAAAGTCTTTTATAGTGTTTTTTACTGCTATAAAATTTCTATAAAATATCTTCTATAGCGTTTTTTTGTTAACACTATGAAAAGTTTTCATAACATTAAGTGTATGCTATCGGAAGTTTACCTTTTTAACATTGTTTATAGTGTTAAAAAAATGTTATGGAAAATCAGAGACTTTCAATAACATGGTCTACAATAGCATTTTGAAAACGATATAGAAAGTTTACAATAATGCTTTTACATGTAATTTTATGAAACCATGTTTTTATTAAGACAAATAAAAGAATTAAAATTAAAAAGGAAAAACCTACAAAGAGGGGTTCCAACAGACCAACCCTAGCTATAGAAATGAACTCCAATACAAAAGAACAAGCTTAGGATCATATTTTTTAGAGCAAATACAAACTTTGGGTCAAATTCCAAAAATACCAAAATATATTGAAAACTACTACTTTTATAATTTCAAAAATAGATTATATAAGGAAGAGATTGAGAAATTTTTATTTTTAATCAAAAAATGTTTTCTGAGAGGGCAAAAGTAACCCTTTAAATTTTTTTTTTTCTAACATCTTTTTCAACTTTTCAGATTTTCAACGGTGGGCCTATGAAAAGTTTACAATACCCCCAATTTATTTTCCATCAATTACCTTTAATTTGTCTTAACTTTTATATTTACCTAACTTACCTAAGTAGTTTTCAGACCTACAACTTGTCATTTTCCATTTTGCTTTCACTTTCACTTTCACTTTCACAAAAAAAGGCTTATATTTGAGAGTCCCAATTTCAAAAAAAATTTTTTCTTTCTTTTTTTAGGGTCCCTTTGATACACCAGGTATGTAGGTTGTTTGACCTTTTTTTTTTTTTTTTTCCATCTGCTCAAATTACAACTCTAACAAAAATTTCTCATACTCGACATCCCCACATGAATGAAAAAAAAAGGTCAAATAACCTAAATTAAAGGTACCCTAAAAAAAGAAAGAAACAATATTTTTTAAAATTGGAACCCTCAAGTATAAGTCTTTTTTCATGAAAGAGCAAGTGAGCAAATTGGAAAATGACGAGTTTAAGGTTAACTGAAATTGTAGGTCTGAAAATTGTGTTAGGCAAGTTAGGTAAAGGTAAAAGTTAAAAGGAAAATTAAAGGTAATTAGATAGGAAATAACTTGGGGGTATTGTAGACTTTTCACAGGCCCACCACAAATCTGAAAAGTTGAAAAAGAGGTTAGAAAAAGAAATTTTTAAAAAAGAAGTTACTTTTATCTCATAAAAAAATTTTTGAGTTATAAATAACAATTTTCCAAAGAGATTATAGGTAAATGATGAGTCTATATTTTAAAATCTAAGAATTTAGAAGAAAAATAAGTAGTTACCAAATCCTAAGTTTCTAAGGGCTTTTTGGGTAGTTTAATTTTATTTTTGGGTATATGTTTAAAGCATTTTTGGGTACTGCCATCTGTGGCAGCATAAAGTTAGAATTTTTTCATAGAAATAATCATAACTGCAATAAAGTCGCCTCATACTTGGATTTTTACTCTTTCACCTCACCTTGACACACTAAATTTGCAATAGAAATTGCTTTAGATGCCAGAACCAAACAGTCCAAAGCCACTAATAAGGGGCTGTTTTGGGAGTTACTATAAACTTTTTCATACTATTTGTATGTTTTAATATTCATGTTTTAATTTTCCATTGTTTCACTTTCTTTCACAATATATATCCAACAAGTATTGATTTTTTTTTTTAAATTTTTTTATTTTCATGATTCATGTCTGCCTGAAGTGCTTTGTAAATGCTTCATAATTATTCCATTTACTACAGTCTAGAGGAACAACTAGAAAGGTTGGCAATCACTACAACAATTTTGGCTTTAGATGCCTATTTCAAACTGACATCATACACATCTTTGATGGTGTCTAAACTACCATCAAAACTTCTGTCATCATATAGGTACAATGACGGTTGTTTATGATGGTAGTTTCTAACTGACATCATATCCCATGTTATCATAGCATTCAATGATGGTTATCTATGATGTCAATTAGAAACTGACATCATACCCATGCCATCATACATATATGATGACAGGCCGTTGTTTACGATGGTAGTTTCTAACTGACATCATACCCATGTTATCATAGCATTCAATGATGGTTATCTATGATGTCAATTAGAAACTGACATCATACCCATGCCATCATACATATATGATGACAGGCCGTTATAATGTCAGTTTACAACTGACAATATATGGATAATGGATGTCAGTTTAGAACTGACATCGTATCTACTATAACTTGCAACAAATATATTAGCAGAACATGGAACTCAAGTCCGGCATAAAACGGTTTTTACAATAATAACAATTCTTAACCTCTGTTTCAATTAATTTCTCCACACAAATATTTAACAAAATAGAGACAAACTTCCAGAGAACACAATCTGTCATTTTATTTCAATATTGATCAATTCACAATTGAATTTCAAAATAGAGCTACACAATATATTTCAAACCTATAACCAAATGTCTAAGATCTACCAAAATTTCAAAAAAAAAAAAAAAAAAAAAACTTGACAACCAAACAAAATTGCACAATATATTTCAAACCTACACGAAATGCCTAAGATAAGATCTACCAAAATTTCAATAAAATTCTCCAACAACTTTTACAACCACAGAGAGTTGCACAAATGTTTCAAATTTATACAAGATGCCTAAGGGCTACCAAAAGTTCATAGCGAATGTTGTATCACCACACAATCAGATCAAGTGTAATTTGACACATGCTCCGTCTACTCAATTCGCACCTTATCGAATTCTTCTTGGGTAAAAGGGTCATTAAAACAAATGAATAACAAAGATTACAACAAATTCATTGTTACTAAGTACACAATATGTAAATAATAATATTAAGTTAGAATGGTGACATACAAGAGATTTGATAGGAGTATTTGGATGATATAAAATCTCTCGCATGAACCTCATTACATAATACCCATATTCCACGCAACCTTTTTGGTGAGGATGCTGAAACATAGAAATAAATAACAATAATTAAAATTTGTTTTTGTAGATGTTACAATACCTATTGATTATAAATCAATTTTATTACGTAATATTGACATTTGTTTTTGTTTTAGTGAGTACTTTTAGGCGTATACATTTTTCACTACCCTAATTAGAAGACAATAATATATATACATTTTCACTATTATTTAAAATATGCACGAACACATTCTAATTTATAAGTACTGGATGAATAAAATATCCATAAAATACTAAAAAGTAAACCACAAATCATAATTTTCACACTCAATATATTGCGAGTTATACATGAACATTAAACTTTTGGTTTCATCAATTGACCCAAGCCAGTACGGTAGTGTGTATAAACCATTTATATAAACCAGTTAAGTTTTGGACCACTTGATGTCCTCCTTAATTTGGGTGCAAGAATTTCACAAAAAGTAAATTAGTGAAATAGAAAGTTAGTCACCTGAATATTTGGAACAAGTTTTAGAATTTGATCAGCAACCCAACAACCATTAAGACTTGGAACAGTAGGCTCATTGACATTATAGAACACACACACACATTATTAGAGATATCCAAATCCTGAAAGAAAACATTAATGACAAAAAAGAAAGAAGAAACAAACACACAATCCTCATAGCCATACCACAAGGAAGTTCAAATGAACATGGTGATAAAACAAACAATACATTTAAGTAATGTTCTGCCACATGATAATGAACTGGAATCAATTGTCACTTAATTCAGGCACAAGCACAACCATACAAGATATACCAGCATAAAGTAGGTCAACAAATATTCCATCAAACTTGAATTTCATCAGTGAAACATCAGCAGCATCAGGAGGCTGCAACGCATACACTTTTTCCATTTTCTTTCGAAATATTATGTAGTCTTCCTCGTAAGAAAACAAAATTACTCAAATCTAACGCTCATTTGTTTAGTGTTCCCATTGAAGGAATCGAATCCGTTTTAATTAAACATGTTTTACTGAGAAAAAATTTAGGGAGAAAGAAAATAACTTTGAAGAAAATTCTTCAACCTTCTCCAATTATTCATTTCATCTACGATCTCTTCAATCCTCTTGGATCTCGGACAAGACCCTTTTTTTTTTTTTTTTTTTTAACTTTGAAATGTTGAGAGATTGAGAGAGAATTTTCGAGAGAGATTGTTCATACATCCTAAGAACTTCTCATGGATCATATTTAAATTGACCGAGAGGGGAAAGTTAATTATGACCCTCCTTTAACTCCCCTTAAGAGTTAAAATTTAACTAAAGTTAAATTAAATCAAATTTAATTTAATTTAATTAAATAAAAATATTAATTAATCTAATTTTAATTAAATATTCATATATTTAATTAATATTACATTTGAATATGATTCAAATGTATTTCTCTCTTATAACCTATAGTTTAAATATGAATCTCATTCATATTAATTTAATATTTGAATCTTATTCAAACATTAATACTCTCATAATATATAGTTTAATTTTGAATCTAATTAAAAAATAACTTTACATTGTAACGTACCTCTATACATTATATTAATTTTTTTTTTAAAACAAAGAAACAGTATCAATTATTAAGCAAAAAGCCTTGAGGGCTCAACAGTTCCTCATGTCCTTTAGGACTTGGTTTAAGATCCACTCAGGGTAGTTATCAGCCCAAAAACAATTTAGACTGATAGCTTTTACTACTTTAGCAACACGGTCAGCAAAAGTATTACACTCTCTTTCAGAAAATTTAAAGGAGATTGACTCAAATTTTCCAGTAGCACTCCTAATTTCTTCAATCCAGCAGTCTGAAGCCCTTGCCCCATCTCCATCTCCATCTCCATCTCCATCAATTTGATTTAAAATTTCCAGGCAGTCAGATTCGACAATCAGGTTAGGGCATCCCAGGGTTGCAGCAAAATGCAGTCATTCCTTTATAGCGAAAGCTTCAGCCAGAGGGGGAGGGAAATCCAGATCGATTTGATTTTGCTGCAACTCCCAACAGGTGACCTTCTGAGTTTCTTAAGATTGCACTAATACCCGTCAGGGGAACCTCTGATTTCCACGCAGCATCAACATTCAATTTGAAGAAATTAAGAGGGGGAGGGGTCTAATTAGGAGCAGATGTTAAATCCTTCTTTGGCCTTTCACTTCCAATCTTCCTTGGATTTGAAGTGCTCCTCTGAAAATGATCAAAGTACTTGAGAATCCAACCTCTTCTAAAGTCAATGCTAGGAATTGGTTTCCCCAGCCTTTGGTTGTTCCTGTCATTCCAAATGGCCCAGCAGGTAATAGCAACAATATTTAACTCATTTGGTTTACAAGCAGAACAAAGGGCTAACCGTCTGTCTCTGATACAACCATTGAAATCAGTTGTTAAGAACTCGGATGAAATGATTTTTCTCCAAAAAGGGCATGATCCGTCGATTCGAAGGATTTGTTACACCTGGGGCATAAAGGTTCTACATTGACTCCTCTCTTCTTTAGATTTAAGTTTGTTGGAATAATTTCATGGAAAGCCCGCCAGCTCAAAAATTTAATTTTCCTTGGGACTTCTAATCTCCAAATTTTCTTCCAGCTTTGTTCCACTGAGTTGCAGCTTGGGGAGGCTTCTCTAATAAAAGATTCCAGGAATATTTTATAGCCACTACAAACGGTGTAAAGACCATATTTTTCAAAATGCCAAAGCCACCAATCTTGGATTTTGTTATTTATAGGAATTCTTCTGATCAGTTGAACCTCTTCAGACGGAATAAACTTTCCCAGTTCCTCTGTTTTCCAGAAACCATCTTCGTCTATGAAATCTGCTACCAACATATTCTCAGATTCAGGCCTTCTTGATATAAGTTTGTAAGTAGTAGCTCTTGGAATCCCTGGGGTCTTTGAACATTTGAATTTTCCGCCCATTGCCTACTCTATATCTGAGACCTTTTGAGATGATCTCCCTCCCCCATATTATACTCCTCCATAGAGCCGAGGGCTTGGATCCCAATTCAGCATTCCATTAAAGGCACATTATGGAAATAAAGACTTTTAAGAACTTTTGCTGCAATAGTG
The DNA here is from genome assembly GCA_031780015.1 of Citrullus colocynthis. Lineage (NCBI taxonomy): Eukaryota > Viridiplantae > Streptophyta > Magnoliopsida > Cucurbitales > Cucurbitaceae > Citrullus > Citrullus colocynthis. The sequence goes on from QLSR01000260.1 coordinate 275,065, forward strand.
TTTGGCTTCGTCAGAAGTCTCCAAACTTGTGTAGCCACAAGTGCTTGATTAAAGCCAACAAGGTCTCTGAAATTCAAACCCCCCAAGGCCTTTGGTAAACAAAGATCTAGCCAATACTTCCAGTGTATTCTTCTCTTCTCTGTAGTAGAACCCCACCAGAATCTTGCAAAAGTTCTAGTAAGTTCTTCACAAAGCTTCTTTGGCAACTTGAATAAGCTCATAGCATAGGATGGCAAAGCTTGGCCAACACATTTGATTAGGACTTCCATACCAGCAACAGAGAAAAGGGATCTCTTTCAGCCTTGAACAACATTCCAAACCCTGTCAATTAAAAATTGAAAGTCTTTCAACCTGTTCTGCGTAAATGAGGATGGAAGACCAAGGTAGAAACCCAGATCATTCTTTCTTTTAACCCCAAGGATGTTGCTTAAGAACTCACCCCTATCTGAGAAATAATAGCTGACTTGGAATAGTTTATGCTCTCACCAGAGGCTTCCTCAAAAGTATTCAGAAGCCTTCTTAAATTTGAAACGTTCCACTCATCTGCTTTGCAAAATATGAGACTATCATCAGCAAAAAGAAGATGAGATACACGAGGACCATCATTTCGGAAGTCAATGCCTTTTGAGAGTTCCATTGATATTTGCCACCTGAATAAGAGAAGACAAACCTTCAGTTACAACAAGAAAAAGATAAGGAGACAGGGGATCCCCTTGCCTTAAGCATCTGCTTGGGAAAAAGGATGCTCTTGCCTCCCCATTGATGATAATAGAAAATCGAACTGTAGTTAAACAATTCATAATAATATCAATCCATCTGCTATCAAACCCAAGTTGCATCATCATTCTCCTCAAGAACTCCCATTCGACTCTATCATAAGCCTTGCTAATGTCAAGTTTGACTGCGGCAATTCCCTGATTACCAGATTTTCTGTTGTTTAAGAGGTGAAGACTTTCATGGCCAACCATGTTATCCGTGATAGCCCTCCCAGGAATAAAAGCCGATTGGGCCGGAGAAATGAATTTATCCAGAATAGTTTTTAACCTGTTTGCCAAAACTTTTGTGACTATTTTATACTTCACATTGCATAAACTGATTGGTCTATAGGCAGACACCAAAGAAGGGTTCTTCACTTTTGGGATTAAGACAATGTTAGTATTGTTCCAATCTTGAATACTTGCCGCGTTATTAAGAATTTCTAAGCAGTTTGATATTGTATTAGGACCCACCACATCCCAATATTTTTGAAAGAAGAGTGCAGGGAAACCATCCGGACCTGGCGCCTTCGTTGGAAACATCTGAGCAACTGCTTTCTCGACTTCCTGATGAGAAAAGGGGGCTGTCAAGGCATCATTCATCTGTTTATCAACCATAGGATTTATATTCTTTAGGATTTCCTCTATTTTTTCCTTCATAGGATAAGAAGAGGAGAAAAGGTTCTGTAAATACTGGATGAAAGTGTCTTCAATTTTATCCTGTTCCTCGGTCCAGACTCCATTTATATCCATAATTCCTTTGATTTCATTTTTCTTCTTCCTCATTGATGCTTTTTTGTGGAACCATTTTGAGTTTTGATCTCCCCATTTGAGCCAGTCCTCTCTGGATCTTTGTCTCCAGTAAATTTCCTCCTCTTCAAGGAGGCTTTCTAAGTCAAATTCGATCCTATGAATTTTGTCAAAGTCAACATTAGGGAAGTAATTGTAAGCATCTTGTAAGGCTCTTTTGCATGATTCTGCTTTTGAAGCCTTTAGTTATGGTCCTTCCCCACTGTTGAAGGGCAACAGCACACTGGTTAAGATTTTGGTTGAGGCATGGAATCTTAAACTAGGCAGATGGATGCCAATTTCCTTCCTTCTTGATAATATTTTTGCATTCATCGTGGATGGTCCAACATTCTTCAAATTTAGAACAATGATTTTCCTTCCCTTTGTTCCAGCAGATGGGTTTCTTAAAGAGAACTCGATAGGCCTATGATCCGAAGAGAGCCAATCTAAATGCTTAATTGTGAAATTATCAAAGAGAGATCGAAATCCAGATTGCATAAGAAACGGTCTAGCCTTTCCTAAGTGCAATTAACTCTCCTTCTATTGCACCATGTAAAATCGGGACCTTGAAAGCTGTATCTTTTAAATTACAATCATCTAAGGCCTCCATGAAGTTTTCAAGAAAGTAACTATCCTTTTGAGCTCCTCCATACTTTTCCTCTGTTCTGAAGATTTCATTTAGATCACCCCCCACCAGCCAAGGGGAGTCACTTCCATCAAAGAGATTCTTTAGTAGGTTCCATGTTTGAATTTTTTTGTTACTCTCAGGGTGGCCATAGATTCCTGTGAATCTAAAAACTTTGTTTTCCCACTCAATTTTTGTATCGATATGGTTTGTACGATAATACTTCCAAGTTCACCAGATCAGTCCACAACAAACACAGCCCCCCTTTCCTGCCAACACTTTTAACTGATAGACACCCAAAAAAATTTCCAACTCTCTTTATCTTGTTTGTACAATCATCACCACATTTCGTTTCAGATATGAACAGAACATGAGGACATCTCACCCAAATGAGGTCAGACACAACATGGAATGCTCGAGGATTGCCCACTCCCCGGGCATTCCAACAAAGGATTTTCATGGTTCCCGGCAGAGCTGCTGAGCAAACTCCACCGATTTTGAGTGGGAAACTATAGGATAATTTGGTAGGGACGACTCTCTTTTTCTCTTTGCCTCTTCAGGCTCTGCCAAAGAAACTCCAATTCTTTTTAACATACCCTGACCTTCACTGTCTTGAGAAAAATATAGGAATTCTGATCTTGCTCTTCTTTTCCATCCTCTTCTTTTTCTCTGATTTGAGTCCATTGGTACCGGTTGAGTGGATTCCTCTATAGTGCCTTCTTCCTCCGTTGATGGCTTTGGATCAGAGAACACATGTTTATCTGTGTTTGGACTACCACTGGGTAAAATTGTCGAAGGAGTTTCCTTACTTCCCCAGACCCGGGGGCCAAGATTTAAGTCAATCGAATGATTATTAGCAGTAGAGCTTCTTCTTGATCAGTGGGTTGCCAAGTATTTTGCAGCATGTTAAAGTCTTCTTTGGAATGAGTAGAGGGGGAGCCGACTGTATTAGGAGTGGGAGGATCTGGGGGACAGGGAATTTAAGGGGACTCTTCTTTCTCAAAACTAGGCGACCTATTTTTCTTTTTGCGTCTCATATTGCTTCCCTGAAATTGCAGCCAATTGCCGTACTGGAAAGGTTCAATTTCTTGTCTTCTCCTTCAGAAAGATGGGGACAGTCCTTCGCGACATGACCGATTCTTCCACATCCATAGCAGAAATCTGGTAGTCTCTCATACTTGGCCTGAATCCACAAACTGTCTACACCTTCCCCTGGTTCAATCCAGATTCCTCTCCGAAGGGGCTTGGTTATATCGATCGTTATCTTGACCCTTAAGCTTTCTCCCCAACAGAAATTGTCCTAGTCACATTCAGCTTCCAAGAATTCTCCCATCGCATTTCCTAGACGTTTTGCCATAAACTTGTTTTGAAATCCAAGGGGGATATCCAAGAAACGGACCCAGAAGGCAGCTCTTCCAAAATTCATCGGTGAGATTTTTATGTTTGCTTTAGGAACCTCTAGCGCCAGTAAAGCATTATCCATGAGCCGAAGTCCCAATCGAAAAACAAACTCTTTGTCTTTTCTTGGGTCAAACTTAAAAAGAAAGATGTTCCTACCCAGGCCTTCAACACTGAAACCCATCCTTGTTCTCCAGGTATTTGCAAAAACGTTCTTGATTATTCCTGGAACTATTGTACGAGGGGTCAACAATTTGCCAACTAGACATAAATCCAATTGGTCATCAATCATGGAGCCCAACTGATGATCGAATTCAATCTTAGTTCCTTTTGCTTCATCTGATAAACGAAGGTTCTTCCAGTTCTCAATAAGGTCCTCAGCATTCATCCTGGAAATCTCTTAACAGCGAATCCTGACTTCAACTAACTCTAACTTCTACTCTTCTACCTGCCTCTTAGACGCATCACCTACTTCTTCGAGGGTTTGAGAAAGAAAACACCGTGGCTGAAGTAACCTAAAAAACAGAGAGGTTTAGGGAAGTATCTTGGAGAAACAAGATCCTT